>CAJNIZ010024636.1:58558-80785 GCA_905231905.1 Symbiodinium pilosum
GAGGAAGGGAGCAGAGAGTCCTCCCAATGCCCCCATCATTTCTCTGGAAAAATAGGGCCTCCCCGACTTTTCTCTGGAAGGAATGCAGGAGAGTCCTCCCAATACCCCCGTTGTAGAAGAGTCTCTTGCATCCTTGGAAGGAGCCGAGGAGAATCCTCCCCACTCATTCCACTCTTTAATCTTGATGATTAAAGGAATGTCCTGCCCGATGTTTCTCTAGAAAGAAAGGACGGGAATCCCCGTGTTCTGAACCCTCCCCAGTCCTTCCTTGGAGCGAATGCTGGAAGGTTCTCTCCTTTTTTTGCGCAGAAAAACAATCCAGGAGGGTACCCAACATCTTGTCCTTTGATCGAGCGGAGCAAATTCCGATCACTTTCTCTTGCCGGCAGAAAAGTAGCTAAGGTGCCAGCGGAGTCCTTGCCCCAAACTCTTTCTTTGAAGGGAATGGTGAGTAATGGTCCACGGTGGCCCCAATCGCCATCCCTAAAAATTCATGTAAAACGTCTGAAGACGCAAAAACAACTCCGAAAGAACGGGGGCCCCACAGCGTCCCACCCTCCAGATTCCCGCCCTCTCCTTATTTTCATTGCTAATATTGTTATTAGAGTTACTATCATGTTTGCTTGTTTTCGTAGGGTTATATAGGGGTTATATAGGGATAATGGAAAGGACAATGGAAACAACTATGAAGGGCTTGGCTACTCAGGGCTTTGGATTAGGGGGACCTAGTATTAATGGAAAAGAAATGGATTCTAGCGGACCGTATTATTCAGGGTGGTTCAAAAGAGGCGGCGCATGGCAGAGCGCCTCCTTCCTCGTGGCATCGATGCACTGCGGTCGGTTGCATCCAAACCAGCTCTGCCTCAGAGCCTTGGATTCGTTCTCATGCATCTTGAGGTCTTGGGAAGCAACTCTACAGAAGGGACATGCGCAATGCGCAGTTGCAGTAGCATCAAGCGTCTGGCGTAAGATGGAGTGCGTGTTGGCATGTCTTGCGTTCCACCAGGCAGCGCCATCAGCGCCTTCAGCGCTGCTGCGCGGTGGCGCCGGGCTTTGGCGCTGTTCCAGGACCTCGAGACTCCGGACATGGATTTGTTCTGCAGCAATTCAGTCCTCATGGCATGCGGGCAAGACGCTCATTACCAATCAGGACGGTGAGGATGTGAAGCTGCTAAAGCTTGTGTCTTCACCTTTGAAAAAGATTCAAATCCGAGGGCCTGCGATGGCAGCCGGCATTGCAGATCTTTGAAGACATGCCACGCCACGAAGCCATGATGCAAATAGTTGAAGTGAAAGAAAGCTTGGAACTTGGGTTGCTGCAAGTAAGGTCATACTAGTTTGGTGAGTAGACAACCGCGGCAAACATTAGCTTTCCTTCCCAACTGAATCATGAGGACGTGATCAGTTGCTGTGCTGCCATTCCTGCCTGTGACCTTGGAGCGCAGCACCTTCGTGCAGTTGAGTTATTGGAGGAAGGGACTTGCAGCGCTCTGGACTTCTTCTTCAACCTCAAGCTGGCCGGGTGATGGGCCAATTCTGCAATAGGACGAAGGACACAGACTTGCAACACAAAATGTCAGCAAATCTGCACAGTTCACTTTTGGTGAAGTCGACGCGGCCAACGTTCTGCTCACTGCGATTGCCTGGTCCAGTACATGTGCCCGTGCGCCAAATTGATACTGCGCTGCATGGGCGATCCAGCACCAAGCCTGAAAACTTGGCAAGTGGCTAGCTTGCGGCTCCAGCTTGGTCAAGTCACGCCACGGATTCTACTACGTTTGCATTTTCTAGAGGCTCCAGCAAAATTCTGCACAAGTCTGCCGCTGGCCGTGCGACGCTCCTATCAGGCAGACACTCTTCCTCTCACTTCCAGGATTTATTGAAGCTTAATCGACGACTGCAGCCAGATGTTGCGGAAAAGGCTGTTGCATGTTTGCATGCTTGGGGTGTTGCCACTCCACTGGTGCGCCATGACAGTACGGACAACAATCATAGCAGCAGTAGTGGTGCAGAAGTGCTTTCCAGGGTTCCTGCGAGACGAGGTGGAGGTGCACGTGCTTCACTACGTTCAGAGCGTGAGGGCGTGTCTTGAAGAGGAGGACCCAGGGTCACTGCAAATGGGGCCAGGAGCTGATAACGCATGAAATCTTCTCTGGTTTTGATCCGCGCTGCAGCACAACCATGCTACCGCCCGTGGGAGGACGTAGAGCTGCAGATGCGCGTCCGTCTCAAGCAGCTCCGGCCTTATGTCACTTGCATTCTTCTAGCCATAGCCACCTAACAATTAAAGAGTAATGTCAAGTGGGCATGCAAGCCTACCATATTCCGATTTATCTCCCTTAATGCGAATGGCTTTGACAAGGAACCGTCCGGCATCGTCCAAGACATGACCTGTGATAGAAAGAGGAATGACCTTGATCAGATCTAGAGACAAATCATTTTGATGAAAATACATGGAAGTTATGTTATCGTTTATGAAAATTCTATATTTGGATATTGAATTTCATCGGGGTGGACGTCAAAATGCCATATATGAAGATACGATACACGTGCGAGTCTTACCGATTTAACCTTTGCTACAAGATGGCGCCGTATATCTCAATATTACGGCGCGGCCACTTGCGGCCATTTCGCTCGCGCGCGACTTAGCTTTACCGGCTCACCTTTAAAATGCTTCCTGCGGGCCCCCTAGGGCTCTACAATCTCGGAGATTTTAGAGCCCTTCGGAAAAGCTAGAGGCTCTAAAATCTTCGAGATTTTTAGTGCGGGCCGCGCGACCAAAAATCTCGGAGGTTTTTGGTCGCGCGGCCCTTGCCTCGGGAGGGGTCTTCCGCCTGATTTATCTCTCTTTGGCTGTTTGCACGGCTGTTCGGCGGAGCGCATA
This sequence comes from Symbiodinium pilosum, assembly GCA_905231905.1. Taxonomy (NCBI): domain Eukaryota; class Dinophyceae; order Suessiales; family Symbiodiniaceae; genus Symbiodinium; species Symbiodinium pilosum. The sequence continues at coordinate 61,443 of CAJNIZ010024636.1, forward strand.
GATCCAGGACGGAGAATCAAAATCTTTGCGAATTTGTAGGTTGGCCGTATCTGTCTACGGGGATTTATGCATTCCTCTGAGTCGCCGCGCAGATAGATAGTCTACGAGAGATAAATAATGAGGCGAAAAGTTTGGGCCGGATTCTGGGGAAATCTTTCAGAATACAAGGTGACTATTTTTGTCCTATGCAATCTTATATCTTCATTATTCATCGACATATAGGTGCCAGCTTATTTGAACCATACGATTATTTTTTTTTGATGATTACGTAATTATTTATGAGAACGCATAGATATGAAATAGAGATTTAAAATCTTTCAGATTTGATGGATTGGCCGCATCTATGAGATTATATCTGATATTCATAGAGAGAAATGAAATAGAAAGATTGGGTCGTATTAATGGATTCTACGAATGATTAAAATTCTCTCGGATTTCATATGTCGTCTTATTTTTTTTACGTGATTTATCTCTTTTTAGTTATCTACGCGGTTGTTGGAGAGAATGAATAGGCTTGAGATATAGAATAGAAAGAAATAGATTAAATCTAACTATCTATGAAGATTCATATTTTCTCTCGAATTATTTCATAGACAAGCTAAGAGAAATAAATGAGACGGCAAAAATAGACCGCCATTATTTTTTTTCGGGCTTTCGATATATTTCTCTCATTTTAATTATTTATATGATTTCGCAGAATATATTCGAGATAGAGAGCTATGATTTGATATTTTTTATTATATATAATTTCATATTTATTTTCTGGATTTCATCGTCATTCCTCGAATTAGTCGTCTCAATAATTAAAAAAAATATTATTAGAATATATAATATCGCACGGGCATCTCGAATAAAATATATAAGATCGTGCATGAGCAAAATGATTAATCTAATGATTCCGAAAGAATTTGAATTTTCGCCTTGGTTCTACATTTAGATACTAGGAGAAAGAAAAAAAGATTTCAAAATCTCTCGAGATTTCGAAACACGCAATCTAGATATCTAGCCCGTTCTTTCTATCTCATTAATTTTTCTCAAAAAAAGATTTCTGCTGATCTAGATAATAGATCTATTCTAATTTCTGAATATTATATTGCGGCTATGTCCGATCATTTCGTTCGCGCGGCATCTAGAATTTCTAATTCAATTTCAAAATATTTGTTACGGGCACGCTAGGCCCTCGCTTCCGGAACGGTTTTCCGCGTGATTTATCTCTCTTTGGGAGCTTGCGCGATTGGCTCGGAGGGATGCATAGATTGGAGACGGAAAATCTAATTATTTTTTTCAAAATTCAGAGGTAGGTCGTATTTATTTATGGAGATTTACAGATTCTATTAATGAGAAATCCGATGAATAAAGAATATATAAGGAGAGGGAAGATCAAAATCTTTCAGAATTTAGATATTGATCATATCTATCTATAAAGATTTAAATATTCTCCCGAGTCGTCGCGCAGATAATTCAAGAGAGATAAATGAGGCAGGAAAGACCTATCTGGATGGGGACCGCGCGATCAACGGGGGGGTCCCGGCTCGCGTGATCAAAAGCCTCGTTATTTCTCGTTCTTTGAATGGCTTCATGGTATCTCGATGAAATGGGAAGTTCCGGGGCGGAGATTTAAAATCTTTCGGAATCTATAGAATATATCTGAATTTAAAATATTGAAGATTCATCGGATTTCATATACGATCTTATATATTATTTGGTCATTGGATTTCTCATTATAGAATTTCTCAAAATAAGATTTTCTATTATTATAGGCAGCGGATTGATTCTAATTTTTTTAGAATTTTCGGATAATTGATATTGAAGACGATTAAAATTTTTCAATATGACGATAGGAATTCTTAGGATTCCAAGTTTCCCAGAAAATGGAAATATTATCATTCTCTTTCGTTTTTTTTTCATGAAAATTCTTTTCATAAAGGCGACGATATGAAAATATATTCGATTTATTTAGAAGGATGAATAAGATTTTCTTATAATATATAATATATATATTTGATAGGAAGAATTGAGATAAGATATATATAGAAATATAGATAAGATTATGATATAAGATGATATAAAATTGGAAATATATTTCAATAAGAAGATGCGATTATTTTATTCGTATTTAACCTAATTTTTCCGATTTATCATAGAAAATTTCAAATAAAATTTTGAGAAATTCTAAGATAATGGAAATATTCTAGAATTTCCGAGAAATTGCAGATTCTAAAATTTTCGTAATTTTTGATAGGGATGGAGCAATGAAAATTCTCGGAGATTTTTGGTCGCGCGGTCTTTATATTCGGAGCGGTCTTTTGCGTGATTTATTTATTTATTTATTTGCGTTGCTATTCGGAGGAGCGGATAGATTTGGGACGGAGATTTAAATTCTTTCAGGATTTATAAATTGAGCGCATTTTGCCATAAAGATTTATATAATATCTCGAATTGTTGCGTAAATAATCTAAGAGAGATAGATGAGATAGAATGATCGGATCGGATATGCGCGCGAAGCCAAAAAATTTATGAGATTTCAAATATTGATTATTCATCGGATTTCATTTACGAATTCATATATTGAATATTCATCAAGATTCTCGTTCTGGATATTCTCAGATAGATATTTCTCGTAATTATAGGAAAGATCTTATTTTCATATTATCGATTTATATTTTCTCTAAGGATTTCATGATTCAATATAGTCAAAAATAAAATCGATTTTCTCAAGAAAATAAATAGAATCAATAGAATCATATATTTATTTGATATTAATATATGACATCTTTTGATTTGATATCAGTCTTATAGATTTTATATAATCATTTATTGATTTTCTTTTATCTCATTTCAATTCAGATATCTTTCTAGATATATTTTCCGTATGGAATTTATATTTCTATCCTAATAAGATTTGATTTATATTTTTTTCTAAATAAAATCTTATCTAATATTGAAGATCCGCGATTTTTGGAATTCGGATGATAGAGAGAATTTATTTTCTGAATATTAATTCGGTCGTCGGAATATAGATTAATTATTTAATTGGTTTATCTATATGAAAATATCATATCTATTTCTTATTATATATATTGATTTCTGATATAGATTTCATATCCTTTTTATTGGCTATGAATTCTTCCGATACGAATATTCGAATATATCCCAAAAATAATTCAAATCATTTTTGAAATTCATTTAAATTGATTTTAGAATTATTGAATTTGAAAAGATAAAGATCTAATCGTCTTCAAAATATTTTTCAATTTATCTTCTAAATATTGAATTATATTTCAAGAATAATCAAATCATCTTTAAAGAATTATCTGGAGGCAAAAGAAATCAGCAATTTTAAAGAAATCTAATTTCGTATTGATTTAGAATTTCTTGATATATTTCGATCATATCCTAGATGATCTCAAAATATCATTTTATAATAATCTTATCGAAGCTCTTCAAATCCCTGATTCTAGAGAAAAAATTCGAATTATCTTTAGATTCTTTTCCCAAATCTATCTCATATCATCTCGATTCAATCTAAATTATCTCTAGTCATCTTTAGAAAATTTTCCGGAAATTCTGAAAATCGTTGAATTTGAAAAAATGGGAATTCGAATCGTCCTTGAATTCTTCGTATAGATCTAGTCTATATCGTTGAGGTAGTCTCCTAGATTTTAGCAAATCATCTTGAAAAAAGTCTTGTAGAGATTTGAAAAATCGTTGATTTTGAAGAAATGTGAATTCGAATGATCTTCATATTCGTCTTCTAAATCTATCCCGTCATATTTTGAAGGTTGGAGCGAAAGAATTTAATCGGAAGAGAGGAGAATCAGAAGGAAGAAGATAAAATATTTGATCGTAAAAGTTGAGAATTTCAAGGGATATGGCGAAAGAGAATCGTAAAATCGGAGAATCTGAAGATTTAGGACGAAAGAATCTATTCATGAAAGCGCAGAATCTCAAGGATTGATACGAAAGAATCTAATGATAAATACGCAGAATCTGAAGAATAGGACGAAAAAAGCTAATCGTAAAAGCGCAGAATATGCAGGAATGGGGCGAAATAATCTCATAGTAAAAATGGAGAATTGGATTGATTAGGGCGAAAGAGTCTAATAGTAAATGCGCAGAATCTCAAGATTAGGGTCAAAATATCAAATCGTAAAATGGCAGAAAATGTAGGGCTGCGGCGAAAGAATCTAAGCGTAAAAGCGGAAATTTTGAAAGGATAGGGCGGAAGAGTCGGTCCGTAAAAACGCAGAATTTGAAGGGATATGACGAAAGAAATTGGTCGTAAAAATGGAGAATCTGAAGGATTAAGACGAAAGAATCTAAGCGCAAAAACGGAGAAATCAAAGTATTTGGACGAAAGAATCTAATGTAATAGCAGAGAATCTGAAGGGTTAGGACGGATGAATCCAATCGTAAAAGTGCAGAATTTCAAGGGAGGGAATAGAAGATTTTAAATTATAAAAACGGAGAATCTGAAAGATTAGGACGAAAGAATCTAATCATAGAATTATGAGAAATTAAATTCTTCTAGATATTTTATCTTCTCTATATAATTCATTTTTCGAGTCGTCGTCGATTATCATCTTGTTCTTCTTATCTGTTCTTTTTATTTGATCTTCTGCATCCCTTTCAGATTCCGGAAGAAAAAAACATATATATATATAGAATCTCCGATCTTCGTATTTGAAAATATCTGATCTTATCAATTTCTCATTCTCTATCATATATCCATTTAGTAAATATTCAATTCAATAATTTATCCGTCAAGAGATCTAGAATAAGATTTATTGAATTCTCAAATCATCTATCTCTCTATTGAATAATCATTCGAAGAATTTGGAAATATCTTATATAATTGAAATATTGATTTCTTGAATCAATCTTCTATCTCTCGATTGTCTATATGATAACGTCTCGAAATGATGATTTATTTATGATTATATTTGATGAATTCATATTTATAGTTGCTAAATATATATATATATATCTATATTTCTCCGAATTCTCTATTCAATGATATTATCGATCTATCAAATCTAATAAATGATCTTCTCGAAAAAATGCCATATTCATTATTTATCGGATTCGATGAATATTGGGAATTTCAATCGATCATGAATTTCAATAGATCGTTTTGTGCTATTGAAAATCATGGATCAATTCAAATTTCAATCATAACGGAAGTAGATGATAAATGTGATTCTATATATATATATTCATGATATATCTCAATGAAATGATATATCTTCTTGTGCCTATAGCATTCATGAGATCTAGATTTTCCATCTCTCTATTAAAATATCTCCTTGAAATTCCTTCTCAAGATTTTTGGATCTTTCGGAAGATTCTGAAATCTCTGAATTATTTTGGTCAGGAAACGACCTAAAATTTCGATGATTTTTGCTCGCATTTTCCCTCGTTCTTTATTTTGAATTACGTTTATTAGATATATCAATCTGGGGAAGTGGGAAGTGGCAATAGCCGCATCTGTATAATTCTGCCAATCCAAATCGTATTCGATCGATCTATCGGCGAATGGGAATGCCGGTCGATCAATTAGGATGCCGGCAAATCAATCTCTCTATGTTTCGGTCTGACGTTCTGATAATCTGTCGGTCTGGCAATCTCATGGTGTGCCGGTTTATAAATCTGTCAATTGATCTATCAATCGATCTGATTAATTATATTCTATCGAATCTATCGAATTCTCATTCTATCTATCATGATTTCTGAAATCTATAGATCTATCTATCTAATTATAAATAAATCTGATAAATATTGAATCTATCTATCAATTTCTCTGAAATAAAGGAAATATCGAATTATCAATTTATCAATCTTTTCAATAATCAATCTATCAGAGAGATTATTAGAAGATCATCTTATCAATTTATCGATCTAATAATCTCGCGTATGTATCAAATTTTCCATCTGTCCATCATCCTATATTTCAATCTTTCGACTTAATGATATATCTATCATTATCATCCTGGGATATTATCGATTTTGCTCGTACAGGAATATGAATGCATGTGCGAGATGTGCATGTAGCTGTGCATATCTGTAGCTGTTCAGGACCACAGCGCTAAGTCGTGATCCAATACTATATATAGAGGTAATATTCATATTTGCAGTGTATAATTAGAGATATTGCGTGTTCTTCGTGTTGCGTTTTGTCTGTAGAGATCTGTAGCATCCCATCGCGCCATAGAAAAAGTTGTCCGAGTGCTCTACCGCAATGCCTGTTAAGTGCCAAGTTTGTAGGCAGACCCCAGTGTCAGCAGGTTACGAGCCCAATTTTGTCTCCATTGGGCTTCTCTCAATGGAAGGTAGTGGTGAGCATCCAGGACAGAGCGGGGAGCTCAATCCAAATGCTGCTTCTGGGCCCCCTCCAGGATAGAACCTCAAGTTAACGGTACTATTCCCTCCGCACAGGCTCCACATCCATTCTGGTCAGAAAGGGTCCAGGAAGAATTTCGGTTGCAACAGGCAAGGCCTGGCTTTCTGGAAGAGGAAATATTACCGGACAATGGGGCCCACCGGTACTAAAGCCACCAGACAGAAAGTAGCTGATGATATGTCCACTAGGCATATTGCTGGCGGTAGTATGCTGCGAAGAACAACTAATGCTATCCGAGAGGCTCGAGAACAGAGCCCAGTAGTACCGGCCACTACGGCATTTGGTAGTACCGCCGAAAACAGTGAGATTTCCCGACAGGTCTAGCATTTCAACAGCTGGACTAAATCAGCCTAGCCGTGTTGTTGAACCGTTTCAAAAGCTACGTGTATGGCCTGAGAGTCAGTGCTAATCCAGAACCAATTGACTTGGCTCGTCTAGCTTCTGGGGAAGCGGAGTTTGTCGAAGAGGTTGAGCAAGACCTAACTGGTGCCTTTCCGGAGGGTGCTGGTGCGGTTTCAAGCGGGGAACACCTGCCTATTGCCGACACGGGCTTATCTCAAGTTCGAGCAGAGGTAAAAGACGTTGTTCGTCAGTTAGCGCAAACAGGGTCATTAGCACCCCATGCGAGTGCTATTATTTAGAAATTACTCGACCAAAACGAGGCTCTGCAGGAACGTGTAGGGGCTTTGGAGAAGTCTCTTTCCGGGTCAGTGACCTCAGCCCATACTGCGATTGAGGGAACTGGTGATACCGGTAATGCAGCATAGCAGTGGATCTGGCGGGTCGGCACTTGTTCAGTCAGGTTTAACACAGCACGCAACGGCTGCCGGTCGGCTTGTTGGTTTGAGAGAGGGTGAAGTGGCTGGTCTTTCACCGACAGCAGGTGGGTTGCTTGGCGGTAGTTCGCAGGTACTTGCGGCTAGTGCGCCTAACGTAAGAGCTTTTGGTGTTGGCGGTAAAGGATCCATACTTGCGCCTAAACGTCTCCAAGAATCTAGGGCTAGCCAAAATGGTGTCCCTAGCAGTCAAGTTAAGCATGGTCTCCTCAGTCCGGTGTTGTCCGGGTCCTCTCTTGTCAGAACGTTTGGACAGGAGGATATGACTGGAAATGCGGCCGATGTGGGTTCGTTATTGGGAGCTGGTAGCGTGACAGGACAGCAGGCAGGATATATGAGGAATATGTCAACTGCTCCTGCAATCAGTAATCCTGTGCCTCCAGGTAATCTCTCAGACCCGGCCAATGATTCGTTAAAATTAAGTAGGGGTCATCCCATTGCGCCCTCTCCTTGTAATGGTAATAGTGACGCAAGTCAGTAGTGCGCAGGCGCCGTTGCGTCTTTGCCAGCCCGGGGTTTCACCGCCTTAGGATCTAGAGGTTTAGGCCCTAGTCCTGAGTTAGTTGCTAGTTCGGCAAGTTTTGTTCCCCCGTCTCCACCGTTGCCGGCTCACTTGTCTCGGGGGGAGAGTGATGCAACTCGCAGTCAAAGGTTACTGTAGAAGCAAACGGCCAGTTTAGGAGTGCGGTTGTTGATGATCATGGTATTTAAGGGAGACACCCGAACAGGAGAGTGGAGTGCCCCGTGATTGTCGGGCATCAGGAGAAAGGGTTAGCCAATCTGTAAGGGTTCGGGACCCGATATTTGGAGAGAACCAGTTCACCTGCGGGCAGAGGTCAACAAAGACAAGGGAACTCCTCACGTGCTAGGAGTAACACCCCATCTGCTCCGTACGGCATAGGGAAAAACTGGCCATGAGTTGGAATTTCTCCTAAAACTCCTATGGCAACCAAAGTTCCTCGTGGTCCACCACCGACAACTCCGCAAAAGGTTACACCTCCTAGTCCTCCTCCACTTCCTGATGTGCCAAGTGAAGAGGTCGCGGGTCTTAATTTATTAAAAAAAGGCCCTGTCTGCTGCCTCAGAGTCAGATACAAGTAAACCTGAAGAGGTTAAAGGGCATGCACCCTGCGTTGCTGGTGATTGGTTAATCCAAATTGGTCCTACCATGAAGTCTTCATCTGCAAATGCGACAATATAGTGGAATGAAGTATGGGAGCGGTCCTATATATCGGCCGACCCCCAAGAGAAGTTGACCATAGCCGCAACCAAAGAAGGGGAAAGCTCGCGCTACGATGGCACCAAATATGCGCGTATTGAACAAGCCGCAATCAATTCGCTGTTAACTACGTTACCGGATTGGTTAAAAACCGAACTGGTCTCTCATCGCCAGCTTGATTCAATCTCCATCATTTTTGGGTTGCTAACCGCTTTCCAACCTGGCGGGTTGGGTGAAAGAGCTGCCATCTTGGACGCTTTATCGCGTCCAGCTCCAGGTAAGGGCGCCTATGATATCTTAGTTGCATTAAGGATTTGGCAGGGATTGAAGAAGAGAGCAGAAGAGTTAAACGCCACCGTACCAGACCCCTCTGTCTTAGTGGTTGCGCTGGATAAGCTTTGTAAGCCAGCGATAGCCGCAGACAAACCTCACCTTTAGAATCTCGGCTTTTTGCCATGAACAGAAGGTTGATACTATTCCCACTTATGACAAAGTGGATTCCTTCGCTCGAGTATTGTTAGCCGACTTGAGGAAGCGATTGGAAATGAAAGTCACCTATCCAAAAAGGATCGAATTGCCTTTTTGCAGACGGAAGGTAGTGAGGAAGGCAAAGTTAAGGATAAGGATAAAGACCCTCCTAGGCAAAAAGATCCTTCTAGACCAAAGGCCAAAGGCGCTAAAAGCGACCGACCCCCAGCCAAAGGGGATTCAAAGGGACGTCCTAAGCCCCAGTCTCATCATTGGACTTCAGAGGATGGCTGTCCTTTTTGGAAATGGCTGCATTTACACGCATGATCCTGTGGCTAAGGGCAAATATCATAACTGCGGATCCAGTTCATATATGAAGCCCGCTTGCACTAGGCCCGGGGAAGGCGCATACGATCCAGAGATTGGCCCCCGAAGGGAAAAGGTAAAGGCAAAGGAAAGCCTAAAGGCAAAACGGTCGCAAAGGCCCACATATAAAACGGAGGAGGTGCTCAATCCTCCACTGATCAGCCATCTAGCGGGGGTGCTAGTTCTGGCGGAACTGGTGGTCTAAATAACGCAGGTTTAAAGGCTCTTCGAGAAGTTGCCGAATTTCTGAAGTCCGTGAAAAGGCTGCATATTAGTGGTGAGGTGACTGAGATTTCGTCCCAGGAAAGCATTACATAAACTATAGAGAATATTCGAAGGGTTTCTGTTGGGGAAATGGGACTCCTGGATGGAGGTGCTACAGCGTGCATGCGAACTGCCAAGCCTCATGAATGCACCCTGGACTACCCCGCAGTGAAAGTCTCTCTTGCGGTAGGGGAAGGTCAGCTGATGATTTCTCCGGAAGGTACTCTTCTTTCAATCGAAAGGATATCTTCAATTGAATCCTATACGGCACTTCGTAAGTTGGGATATCGCATTCTGTGCGACAAAGACATTCTTGAGGTAGTACACAAGGAGAATGATCCGGAAGAGATCGATATATCTACTGGCTGCCCTGAAGTGCCACGTGCGGTAGCTGAAGATCTTATCGGTCAATATGAATGCTCAGGTGCGTCAGTGAAAGATATTACGCGCAAGGGTAGCGGCCTTGACCCAGGACCTTGAGAGTTATACTAATACTGAGCTGGTCCAAGCCATGCAACAGGGTAAATACGAAACAGAGGCAGCATTACGTCTATTCATATATAGGCTTTTCCGCGCAGCATCAGAATAGCTTTTAGACTCGGGGCTAGGCTATTTGCCCACGGACGGGAAGTCGTCATATTGGAATAGGCACGAACGTCGTAGGGCCAAAAGGGGTGCCTTTGTACATGTGTTCGCCGGAGAATCAAGAGACTCATTTGCAAAAGGGGTTTATGACCTAGATTTAGAGCATATCGCCATAAATATTAAAGAGGACCTGTGTTCCTCGGACACCTATGGATTTTTATTGACATTGATCCTAAGTGCGGCTTTACGTGTACTCATAGATATATCCCTGCAGGTCCTGATGCTCCAAGGCCGGTACGGTCTCGACGTGGCTCAGGTCGGTATGGCCTGGAAGGGTTATCTCCAATGGAAGTAGGTCTAGTAAAGACCGATGATGTGTTATTCATAATTCCTCCTGCTAGGGGCATCAGCGCTGGAAGTTAGCGAGTTGCTAGAATTGCCCAAACCAGCCTTTGGCCTGGAGCAGCCTGATGACCCCGAGTCGTGCCTATGGCCCGCCCCTGTAAATATTGGTACTAACCCCATTTAGGTGAATACGCCGGTAAATGGGTATCCCTCGTTCTGGGCAACCAGCGAGCGGAAAGAGTTTCAATCTAGGTACGGTATGACCATTGCCAGACTTGATCAGGGTCCTCTGGGCCATGCTCGTCGAAAACCTACGGGTTTGGGTACTAACATGATCTTAGATGAGGCTCAAAGGATCTCAAAGGTCCTGGCAGTGAATTAATTCATGCCAGCAACAGCCTTGGTCTCTCCAGTAAGTGGGCTCCAGGTCTAGTAAAGGCCATGTCAGCCATGATCAAGCATCATATTTAAGAAGCCCAGGGCAGAATCCGACCTCAGCGGAGCATCCATATCAGCGGACCTTATCCGCCATGTGCAACGAGGTCATATACCCTTTCGTAGGGATTGCCAGATTTGCCTATAAGGAACAATCCAGGATAGAGCCCATCGTAATGTGCTCCATCCCCTTTCATGACGTTCTCTATGGATTTATCTGGTCTACTTGCATTATCAAAAGACGAGTTTTGTGGGGTTAGGTGCATATTAGTTGGTATACTTACGATTCCTATTATGGAAAAGAAACTGTTACCTGGTGATAAGGGCCCGGGGGGGGTTCCAGCCCCTGATCGTGTCGTTGCTGAAGCAGACGCAGAGGTAGTGGATCCAGTAACCCCGGAAGTTCCGGTCGTAGAGCCAGAAGGACCTCTTGTCCAGGAAGCAGAACATCACGCTAATCTTGATCCTGATCAGGCAATACTAGATGCTGCTCTAGATGCCGTTGATGATGATGAGTTCTTGAGGAGAGATGCAATAGATGAGGAGGCGCCAGATCCCATTCCGTTGGGTGAGGATCATAAAGCTGCAGCCCAATCATGGCTGGACGTCCTCCAAGCCGACCGCGAATCCTATCAAAAGGAGGTCACAGATTATTTGCTTCAGAGAATCCAGGTTATGGAAATCTCCTTCATCGAGAACCTCCCCAATAAGATTCAATCAACGATAGTAGCTGGTATCCAGTGGGTAATAGCTCGCTGCAGCTATCATGATTTCATTGGGAGACGGTTTCACTCCGACAGAGGAAGAGAATTTAATGACGCTTAGTTTCGGAATACCTAGGTGCTAGGGGTATTCATAAAACCGTTGCTTTTGCAGAAGAGTCTCAGTCAAATATCCTGGCGGAATCAATAATTCGCCGCATCAAGGCAACCACTCGCACCGTGCTACAGGAGCACGAAGAAGGACCAGATGAGTAGATATTGGCAGCAAAATATGCCACGCATTGCCTTCGTGCTAAAGCTTTCAAGATCCTCGACATCAAGTCGGTCATCTGCCCACCATATAATGCTAAGGTTCAGGTAATAGAGCGCTCCTGATGCCATGTCCATTGGAAAAGTCGTAAAGTGAATGCAAAAATTCGCTGCCCCTCAGCAGATACGGTCAAAGGTCTGGTGGTCAGGACCGAAAATGGTTCCTTGCTGGTTACCGGGAAGGTATGGCAATCGGCCGTGAAATCAAAAATGAAAATCGAGGTCGACGGTGAGCCTATAGAGGCCCAGCCAATCGTTCCTGAGATATCGACTCACCGTGTTACCGATAAGTCTCACGTAAAAGCTTTGCTATATCCGCAATATCCAGTTCCTGTAAGTCCTATTCCAGCCGAAAAGTCGGTTGAGCAATTAGCCGCTATATATATGCGCGTCAATTGTTTCAGCGTCAGCACTCGGCTTTGCTTGTGGCAGTCATGCCCGCAGGTATGTTTAAGTCCCAGCGATCTGCAGAAACGTTCGGAGGGGATTCCTCTTTATAGAAAGTTGGGTCCGTGACAATTTAATTGGTGGCAGCAATCGTGCCCGAGATTTTCCCAACATGATTATATATTTGATTGCGTCTCGCAAACAACGCACCCCAATTCCGTTTGCCAGTACTGGTCTCGTGGTAGGCTGTCATATGGCCGTACACAAGGATGTGCACAATCAGATTGGTACCAGTAACATCTTGCTACCCGTGCGGTTATCGCAAAGGTCCTTGTAGGTAGAGGATACGGATGGTACTGAAGATCGTGTTGTGCGCCCAAATCATTCTCGGCGTGGCAAGACCGTGTAGTTGCACAAAGACGTTGTTCTTGCTTTCGATCCTAAGTTGCACCACCAGGCACGTTTGCACAACAATTCCCTGGTTTTGAAGGGGTATATACCTCGTGGTCTTCATATTTTGTCGTTGCCGGATTGCGCTGCTATGGCTTCCTTGGGTTTTCCCTATATGCCTGCGTCTAGCACCAAATTTTGGTCTTTTGACAAGGCATACGCTGGTGCATCATCATCCTGCACCGAGGACTACTTGGTTTCTTCCTACTAAGCAAGAACAATTGCCTGTTTCTCTGACAGCTCTGTCTAAGGATGCAGCTGTTCAACAGATATTTGTCTCTGGGGAGGAAGGAACTAAGCTAATTGCGTGGTCTAATCCGCCCGCACAGCCGCAATCTCCGTTCATTGGTCGTACGGTCTTCATATTCCACAAGGATCTATTTGATGACGTTGCTGCTCTAGCCTCTGGTCCTGCCTCAATTGAGAATCCGAGCCCGGATTCGGGGGAGGGTGGCAGTGGTAATAGAGATGGCAAAAGCAGTGAACCGGAGAGTGGATTCGCATTCCAGGATTAAAAATTTTCAGGTCAAAAGGCCGCGTTCCTACAGGATCGGGAGAGAATCTCCAGACTAAAGGTCCTATTCTCCAAGAGATTGTTGAGCAACAAGCGCAGCAAATCAAAGCCGGTAACCCCAGTAGGTCAAAAATGATTTCAAAATTCTTAGAAGATCCTTCACAGGACTGAGATTCTGATGAAATCATAGGCGATATGCGGGTTGGATTATCCCTCCTGCCCTTAAGTCGCTAATCTTGTGCTCTGTAGAGACCAGTCAGGATCAATCTGCAACGTATTATCTTCATGCTGCAAGTTGGCCAATAGAGGTAAGTAAGTCTTGAAGAGGCTGCTTAGACCTCTCGAATCATCGATATCTCATTAGTCAAGAGTTAGAACGCAACGGCGTGAGCAAGGAGCCGACCAAGGTTCCTCAGCCTGAATTTGAAGAACTTGTCAAGGTTATGATCAGTTGCGAAGAACAAGCCGATGAACTGTACGGCCACGTCAGTGTCTGGTAGGACAATCTGCCAACCGTCAAAAGCACGATATTGGTAGATCCTCTGGAGCAGGAAATTCAGGAAAGCCAAATCCTCTGCCAACTGGTAGCTTTAGGTGAAAATATGGTCTCAGAAAGGTCAGATCATGACCTCCCTAAAGTCGCCATTGGAGAGGTAGTAGAGGAGAACCCGGATGTTCCTCTCCAACCCCGCACGATTCCATTGGACGAGGAAGGCTAATATAGCAAAGCGGATACCCTCGATTGAAGCGGAATATGAGTCCTTGGTAATGAATTTGGAAGCGGTGGAGCCGCTAACCGAAGAGGGATTCCAAGAGCTTTGCAAGGATCACGTCGTAGAGTTTATTCCTGGAAAATCCGTCCATGCTATTAAAGTCTAGACTTGTTTAAAGACCAGAGGAGTCGGTTGCGGTAATTTTCCAATATGGTGAAAAACGTACCAAGTTCGATACCTTTTCTGGCGGTATCGATGCGCGCAATCTAAGCTTAATGCTACGTAACGCAGCCCTCCGGCAGTGAAAAGTCGGAACCCTTGACGTCCCCACGGTTTTTCTCAACGCAGATATTATGACGTCAAATAAAGAGGTGATAGTGATAAAAGTTCCAGCAGTGTTCCGTATGATCGGTATCAAAGAGAAATATTGGAAGATTCGTAAAGCTCTATATGGATTGGATATTGATCCAAGGTCATGGAGCCTTAGTCATAATAAAATACTTCGGCAGGGGGATCAATTAAGGCCACCACCAGAAAGGCCTGACGAAGCTGAGGACCCCACCCAGGAGGGCAAAGCGACTCCAGTCCAAAATTCTCCTACCGTCTTAGAATCCCAAGTGCCATCCCCAGAGGAGTTCGTAGCCTCTATCAACAGGCTCGAGCATCTCAAAGGCGGTATTCCTGCCAAATTTGTGCAACTGGCAGAAGACGCCAATGCCTGGAAGGTGGTTATACAAGACCCTGAAGAGACGGTAATAGGAGCCATTGGCTTATATATGGATGATATTTTGATTACCGGTCAAGGGGAATGCGCGGGATTCATTGCAAGCACGTTAAGGTAGCAGTGGAAAACCACGAAGCTTCGGTGGTTAGACCAGGAAGGTCTTGCGTTTCATGGGTTTGAAATTCGCCAAGAAGGGTCTGCAATCATTCTCCACCAGGAGAATTTTGTAGCAGAAATGCTAAGTAGATATCAATATATCGAAGATATTTCCAAAGCACCAGTCTTGAGAGTCCCTTGATCTGAATCACCTGAAGATCCCGAGAAAAGAAAGGAGCACTTAAAGTTTGCTCAAATTACAGCTGGAGAACTCCAGTGGCTAGTAGGTCGTACTAGGCCTGATCTCCAATATGCCTCCATGGTTATTAGCCAACTCCTCACCTCAAATCCAGCTGAGGCTTGTAGGAGAGCGGAAGTTGTAATCAGATATCTGAGATGGTCATCAAAGATCGGACTAAAGTACGATATGGCTCCCGACAACTTCGGTAAGTGGGAAGAGCTTGCCTGGAAACGTGATAAGGCAATATTCGATTCAGTAAGCGATATTTCGTTTGCTCCCGCAGGTGGGAGAAGCGTTGGGGCTGCTCAATATTTTGGGCAGGTAGTCTAGTCTCCTGGTGGGAAGAGAGGCAATGATTTGCCGCAGCAAGCACGGCGGAAGCCGAACTATTATCCCCAACAGAATCTTTCATATTAGCCAGAGCCATGGAGCCTCTAATAGCGGCTCTCCAGAGGTTCAATGAAGCTAAGAATAGGCTTCATAAAGGATTATATACTGCCAATATTATTTTTTTTTGCAGTTATATCAGTTAGAATCAGGTTTGTGGAGAACCAGGCATATCCGCCTTCGGGCGACAATAGTGCGGGAAGCACTGGAAGATGATGAATGGCGAGCATCACATCTTCCTGGATTATTTATGTCAGCAGACGTAGCCACTAAGGCAATGGACGACTCGCAGATTTGATGCGGGTCTTGGATCTTTATACCCCCTCATAGACGATTGTAACGACCCGCCACGTCCGTCAGTGGTCACGCTAAAGGCTCCATCGGTAGCTACCAAGGCACTTATCGCCTGGTTGTTCTTTTCACGGTTGACAGCCGTCAAAGCAGGTAATATTCCGTGCAAGGATAAGCCTCCGGAGTTATTCCCTTGGGCTCCTGGTCCTTTTGGATATTACTTCTTTGTTTAGTCATAGTGATAGGACTGTAGCTGGTATAGATCGCGTGCTCAGATATGTCTGTCTCAGGTAATAAAGATTGCCCAATCTAACCGGGCGTTGGCTATATTAGCATCCATCATTTCTTTGTGGCTATCTGTCTTGAAAAAACAGAATCATAGGAGAATTGATATCTTGTCGGTTACATCGTGGTACTAATCTGTACTTGGGAAAATTTAAAGACCTTTGTGACGGCAGATTTTCCCGTGTTCGGTCCCTTGATAGAAGATACGATCGAGCTACAGGATATATCAACTACAGAATCTATTACGATTCAGATAGAGGATTGGGAAGATCCCTCGGAGATCAACTATGAAGCAAACACAATTGCAATATAAACTGATCATCAATTTGAAGATTTCCTACAAACCTGCATTAATCAAGCGCGAACTATCCGCAGATTACAACGGGCAGTAGCAAAATGTGAACAGGACTTGCAAGCGATTCGTAATCGGAGATCTACGGCATATGCAATGGGTAAATATCTATCTTTGCTCCCATGGCCAGGTATGACATATCTCCGAGATATGCGCGCGAAATCGCACAAATGCCCTGATAATTATGCGAAGGCCTTGCACTTATTGCGGCGGGGAATCGATAGCGCTACCTCAATCTCTCCATAATATTCTAGATCTGCAGAATGTCCAGCGACCTTCAGCCAATTCCATTGACTGACTGGTATAAACCCATAGATATCAGATACCGCGGAAGGTACAAATTGCCGCAAAGCCAGCCTTTGAGCAAAAACTCAGTTCTGGAGGAACGGTCATATATATAGTCTATGATGACGTTCTGGAAAATAGAATGGGGGGAATGATCGTATAGGAATATGAATGTATGTGCGATGAGGGCATTTAATTGTGCATATCTGTAGTTGTTCAGGACCACAGCGCTAAATCGTGATCCAGAACTATATATAGAGGTAATATTCATACTCCCAATTCTTTATTTGCAGTGAATAATTAGAGAGATTGCGTCTTCTTCGTGTTTCATTTTGTCTGTAAGTTTGAGATCTATAGCATCCCATCGCGCCATAGAAAAAGTTGTCCGAGTGCTCTGTCGTATTGCCTGTTAAATGCCAAGTTTATGGGCAGATCCCAGTGTCAGCAGATTTCATCATCTAATATAATTATGAAATATTCGGATTCTTAATCGGTCATTTCATCTTCTTATAAATAATAGATCAATTATGAATATAAATATAAATCTTCGATTCAATTTGAGATTACAATCTAGATATAATATATATATAATATTTTGGCATATAGCTAAATCCAGAAGATATTGAAATAGAAGAAGATATATTCGAAGATCTATAGACGAAGATTTTCTTTCAAAGAATGACTAATTCGTCTATATAGAATTAGTAGAGATTAGAATTGGTTCGGTGCCTACAACAACGGAAAGAATATTTGAGAAAATCTATAATGACAAATCCGATGATCAAGCAATAAATTCGCAAGTGAAATCCGAGAAATTATCAAGATTTTAAGACCGCGCGTGATATAGATTCTGAAAAATTGATGATTCCGCCCGGATCTTCATATTCCCCCGAGCCAAAGAGAGAGAAATAGATTGAAATCTTTGGAGAATTTTAGTCATGAGGTCCTTTGATCACGAGGTCTCTTGATCGTGCGACCCCCGCATCCAGTCCGATCTTTCCGCCTCAAATATCTCGTTTGATCTATCTGCGCATCGGCTCGGGGGAACGCATAAATCCTCGTAGATAATCACGGTCAATCTATAAATTCTGAAAGATTTTGATTCTCCGTCCCCGGTCTACGCATTCCTCCGAACAGTTGCGCCAACCCCCAAAGAGAGATAAATCATGCGGACTATATGAGCTCGCACGTGAATCCCGATGAATAATCTATATATACGACCGCACGTGACCAAAAACGACCAAGCTAATAGATTCTGAAAGATTTTGGATCTCTGCCCCGGGTCTAGACCGAGCCGCTGCGCAGATAATCGTAGAGAGATATTTCAAAATCTCGCAAGATTTCGGATCGTGCGGCTCCCTCCCCCCTCTAGCCCGGTCTCGCCTTAGTTATCTCTTGGGTTATGCGCGCGCCAATTCGGAAGAGCGCATAAATCCCTGCAGATAGATACGGACAATCTATAAATTCTGAAAGATTTTGATTCTCCGTCCCGGGTCTATGTATTCCGCCGAGCAGCCGCGCAGACAGTCAAAAAAGATAAATCACGTGGAAAATCGCTCCGGAGGCAAAAGTTACGCGACAAAAAATCTCCCAGATTTTTGGTCGCGCCGCCCGCACTAAAAATTTCGGAGATTTTAGAATCTCTAGCTTTTCCGAAAAGCTCCAAAATCTCCGAGATTTTAGAGCCTCCAGGGAGCCTTCAGGAGATGATTTAAAATTGAATTAGAAAACCTAGATCGCGTACGAATGAAACGACCGCAAATGATAATGTGATAAGATTGAATAATTCATATAGAGAAAATGATATATCAAGAAATATATAATTTTGAGAAATCATGAATTTGAGCAAGAAATAATAGAATTGATTTGCCGTCTATATAACAGAATATCATTTTTGAAGAAAATTGATAACGAGAAATCCTATAAGATCGCACATATAAATAGATGAATTATCAATATCTTAAATCCGCATATGAGATATATATATTATAAGAATTATAAGATTTTCGACCTCCGCCCCGGATCTTCATGTTCCCCCGAGGCGCCGCGCAGACCGCCAAAGAAAGAGAAATAATT
This sequence comes from Symbiodinium pilosum, assembly GCA_905231905.1. Taxonomy (NCBI): domain Eukaryota; class Dinophyceae; order Suessiales; family Symbiodiniaceae; genus Symbiodinium; species Symbiodinium pilosum. Next base: position 80,193 of record CAJNIZ010024636.1, read on the forward strand.
CGACATCTTAAGAGATTCCTGATCCCAAGACCCTTCGATCGGGTCCCCGGATGCAGCCCGTAACTTTATTTTGCAAATGGCCGTAATCTAATTTCGCCCAATAATTCTTCTCCAGTCTCGCCTCTCAATTCCGATATTATCTTCAATATCATTATCATAGCGTACGCCCAGCATTGCCGCCCCCATTTATTTTTCTCCTCTCGCTACTATTATTACTACTACTCTTTCTTCGTGACCGTTTACCACTCAATTGCGCCTGAATGATACGATAATTTCAAAAGCCATCTAGAAATAGGTCCGCTAATTATAATATAATATAAGGAAAAAAATTCGATCTTTCTATTTCCTTTCTTAGACTATCTGCGCGACAGCTCGGGGGAGCGCCTAAATCCCCGAAGATAGATACGACTAGCCTATAATTTCTGACAAATTATATTTCTCCATCTCGTGCATTTAGTTTCAATCGAGCAGCCGCGCAAAAAGAGATTCATCTAGCGGAAAATCATTCTAAAAGGCAAAAATCGCGCGACCAGAATTCTTCGAAATATCTAATTATCTCGTCCGAATAAAAAAAAAAAAAAGCTCGAAGAGAC
>CAJNIZ010024647.1:0-50858 GCA_905231905.1 Symbiodinium pilosum
GGAATTAAGGATTTCTTTCTAATTTATATATATTTACGCAAAGGCAGAATCACCTCTCACGAATGCACCCAAACCCTCAAAACACATCTAATCCAATATATGTAGTGTCTTGCATGGGGAATACTCAATATTGGGGTTTGGGGGTGTTCATTATCAGGGTAAATTCGACGAAGAATTTCATTTCCCAATTTAAGGCCACTTTGGTACTGTTCCCTATATAAACCACCATTTAGGGCGGGGTTGCTTTAAATTGCCCAGAAATTATGGGGCGATGGGGCGAAGGGTTCCAGAAGTCTGAAGAACTGGCAACTTCATGGGATCAATCCAGCTCTGATTTCACAAGTCCCTGTAGCATTTTTTCTCAGAATGCGCGTGCTCCGAGGAACCCAGGGGAAATCAATATGGGGGGATTTTAACATCGGGATAGCGTTGGATGCATTTGAGAATCGTAACTACGGGGATCGTGGCCCGACGGAGGCAGTTCCCAGATCAAGTCCTCACAGCCCTGCCATTTTCACAGTTTAGAGTTCACGGCTGTGGGATTACAAGTTGCCACTGACAAACTTTCATACAAACCCATATACGCCAAAACACTACAGTTTTTCTATATACTTAAGGACTTCCAGAGCGGGGCCCTTCACTTTGGAAAGCCCACGGTGGAAACTATAGTCACTTGAGGACCTGTCAGCGAGGGCTTCCAAGTGCGGATCAGGGTCGTGGACAAGCTGAGGAGAGCCACCGGGGCACCTGGAAAAACACTTCCTACACTGGATTACTAACCAGACCCCAACCCAATTTGAGATCTTCCGGAAGACACGGGGTATTCCATAGTAGAGATTATACAGAGCGTTTCATGGGCTTTAAAGGGGATCTAATCCGGAAGGCAGCAAGGTTCTCAAACGGGGTCCCCCTGAAGAGTAGCACTAGGCCTAGAAAGAATCTACGTGTTGAGGCTTAGCGCCAGAAGTTTTTGTAGGTGGAAGGGATACAGATCCAGTGTTCAATCCCAAACCCTCAAAACCTCGAACTAGGCCCCTACCCGACCTTTCCCAAATTTGTGTGTCTGTAGCCGCTGGCCTGATACATTTCTCGACTTGCGCACGTTTGGGTAATACCCAAAATAAAGGTCCCATATTGATACCCCTAAATATTAGGTGCTGCAATAAAATCTGTAGGCCAAAAAGACCCATGGTTTTGAGAACAACCTATTTGTCGTTTAGGACTTTGGTGCTTTAGATCCTTAAGCTCTAAGATCTGAAAAGTAAGCCAGGCCCATGTTTTTACAAGCCCCCGCCGCGACGTAAGACGAAGTCTGCCACGGCCAAGGCGTCCAAACCCGGTGAGGCGCCCGGCGCAGACTGAAGGCAGTGCAGAAGTAGGCCGGTATACCTTGGACTCCCCAAACCCTAAACCCTGAGCTGCTGTTAAGGAACTTAAGTTAGGTTACAATAATAAGGATACTCCATTATTTACTGCAGAGTTGCTAGATGGCCTCGCGAAAAGGGCAAGTAATTATGTGGCAACCCTACACAAGTCCTTGCAGTCCGTAAAAAAAGTGGAAAAAGGACCCTCCCATGAGGGTGCACTTGCCTGAGGTTTGGTTCCAACAGTCATCATAGGGGATATCAGATTTGCACAACGTCCATGTCACGGTCTGCGGAAGCGGCTCGTACTTAGACACACTAAGCCCCAAACCATCTGAAACTTAGTCCCAATATTCCACTGGACGAGTGTGAGGAAACGCAGACCCCCCAAAATATTAAGAAGCCCAATCATGTACTCCAAGCCCGAAATCCTAATCCCTGTAATCAACGGTAGAATCCCAGCTAAATAGTACTTTATCAGGGGGCACGACCGCCCCAAAACCCTAAACCGAGTCCCTAAACAATATCGTAAATTCCATGTTCCCATTTCATCTTCCATTCTCTTTTCCAATGGTCTGAGGTTTGTTGTAAGTATGAGCCCACTGGGGATACTGAGCCTTTTCAGGGGGATTATTGGATACTCAAGGGCATAGCTATGTATTCTCATGTGTCTAACAAGGTCTAGGGGGATTTCAGGACTAAGGGACCACCCATCGTGTTCAACCTATTGCATTAACTTCCCATCCCTTTTTAACCCTAAACCCTATACATAAACCAGTCTAAACTCCTGGTATTCCCCTTAATAACCCCTCTAGTACTCCCCTATATTAACCCCTTTAAGGAGTTTAGACCCTAAACCCTAAATCGTAAACCCTAAACCCTAAGTCCCTAAACCCTATAACCCCCCTTCAATAAGGAGTTTAGATTACGGCTCGCAGGAGAAGGTGCCCGTACCATGCCATCTTTCGGCAGCTGTCCGCTGTAACCCGCGAGCCCGGTTCCAAAACAAGGAGGACCTGGTGCTCGGAGTAAGCCTGCCTCACTTAATGGGATTTCGGGGTTTAGGGCTTAAGGTTTACGGTTCAGAGTTTACGGTTTAGGGGTTTAGATTCTCAAGGGTATTTTTTTGGGCGGGGCAATTTTCCGCCCGGGGTCTAGGCTTTGGGGTTTAGGGGTGGGATCCAAAAGCTATATTCCCTGGACTAACCATGCGGTGTCACCGAGGGATTGCGCAGGGGGGGTTCGCGGGCTTTGATCGGCGATATAACTCGTAGATCCTCCCAGGGGTCTGGGTTCTGGAGGGAGGTAGCATTTAAAGAGGAAACCCTAAACCGAGTAGGGACAGTCCCAGTCAGGTCTCGGCTTTGGGCAGGGGACACAGAAAGGTTCAAAGTAGAGGTCACCCTCAACCCTAAACCCTAAGCCCTAAACCCTCAACCCTAAGCCCTAAACCCTTAACCCTAAACCTTCAAAATTACCCGTAATCTGACCTCTGTATGGGCTTGAAAGTCTAGTGGCTTTGCCAGCTTAGGCCTTGCTGCTGGGTACTTCCCAAAATTTCAGGGTCCCATTTTGCTTCTAGATTATCTTATGGCACCTAACATTTAGGGGTACCAAAATGGGACCCTAATTTTAAAATTACCCTACTGTTGAAGGTGGCTTAGGGTTTCGGGTTCAGAAGGTTAAGGGCGCTTTGGGAGTCTGGTACTGGGTTGCCTATTTTCCTGGGCCGTTAGTTTAGGGGTTTAGGGTTTCGAAGTTTAGGGTTTTTAGGGGTTTGGGGGGTTTAAGGATTCAGGGTTTAGGGCTTAGGGTACCCTCACGCACGTACCCTCACGCAAGCACCGGAAACCCTTGTGTCCGTCCCTCCTCGCAGAACATGGCCTCGAAAGGACATGACTCCCACGGCCTGTTGCGACGCTTACCACCTGTTATCGTACATGCTGCTGCAGCGGAAATGTTAAATGCCCCAACCCAAACTCCAGTCCTGAAGACAGAACATCTGAGCCCCAAAAGGACTTGTTTGGACCTCCCATCATTCAGCATAGCGGCTTCTTTGTCCTCAATGCATTACGCAGGCGTCCTAAGTTCCCAAAGATCTTCCAGGAGACAAAGCATGCCCCTAATCCATTGCACCCCAAACAGTAAGAATAACCCTAAATTATGGGGACCTTCAGAAAGGTACACCTAATTTTGGGAAACCTCCATCTGGGCAACATATATAGCTCCCCATGACCCAGGGCAGTATAGGCACACCAGGCGTCTGAGCCAAGTTGAGAGATCGTCCACAGTGGTGCCACGGGGTATTGTGCTGATCCTCTTTTCTGCGCTTGAAGGTTTGTAGACATCCTAAATAGGGGTTTCCCAAAATTAGGGGTACCTTTTGGGGGTCCCTATAATAAGGACTATAGTATATTGGGGTCTACATTGGGGTACCCTTATATGGGGAAACTACCAAATATCCAAAACCCAACCCCGCAAAAACACTCTACCTCTTCTGCTGCAAGTGAGCGTCCAAACAGCACCCAGTGGATATCTCTCGGAATCCTCCTGGTCACACATGGCTTCTAGCAGGGGCGCATTTGCGAAAATCTCCGCCGTGGGCGAATCTCGCGCCGTGATGATGAAGCTATGTCTCCTGAGGTGCCGAACAACGGGATCAATGGCAGGGAGGGGGTCCAAATTGGGGGTCCTAATCCAGGAGGTGTTTTCATCAATGCATTAAAATGACCTGCGTATTTATAAGGGATTGCAGGCTTCTGGCTCAGAGTTTACATGTCCAGTTGCCAAACAACACACAGGCTAAACCCTTAACTCTTAAAACCCTAAACTCTAAACCCTAATCTCTAAACCCTACACCCTAAGCCCTACATGAATGGGACAGGCATACTTGATGGAAAGGAACAACAGCAGCTTCAAACCTCTGAGGTGCCCAAGTAACCTGAGTATACATACAAATCCAATTCAAAATCCAATTCGTAGTTCCCTTAAATAGGGGGACCCCAACATAGACCCTAGGTCCCCTAAAAAGGGATATATAGGGTCATAGGGGTTATATATTTAATATAAGGACAGTGGTGGGAACTACCTGAACCCAAAGTAAGTAAAATAATAGCCCAAAACACGAAAATACAGCCCTAAAGACCATTATTCTACATACTTTTGGGTTCAGGTACCCAAGTATGGAACCAAGTCTCCGTTGAGCTGCGAGCATGGCAAGAAGACTCGCAATAGGCCATGCCTTTGCAAGGTTAGGAGTGCAGGTAGCGGTTTAGGGTTCCTAACCATAAGAGTAGTATCAGCAATAAAGATTTAAAAAAAAATCACCATAATAGTAGTAATATCATAACCATAAACGTAACAGTAGTGTAATAGGGTTTAAAGGTTACGACTTGGAGGTTTGAAGGCGAGTGCGCAAGACTTTCTTGGCTTAAAGGAGCTGGTGTCTTGTAGGCACGTTGAAATCTATTTATTCAAAAGCTGTCTGAGAGTTTGAAACTCACTGTATGGAGTAGAGCTTCCAAACGTGTTACTCTTGAAGAAATTTCTGTTGGATTCTTGAAGTGCCCATGTCATTGGTATCTGACATTTACAATACTTTTTGACTCGTTGGGAAAACAGGGGGGTTGTAGGCGTCTTGGGAGCACGTATAAATTAGCTTGCGGTTCCTCACAAGGCTAAAAGAGCGCCAACGCTTATCTCAAATATGCGTCGTCATCCTGTACTTGAGGGGCTTACATAACTACCAATATCATTTGAGGTTCGTTTGTGGTGACCTATATACGTATTATAATTATGAAGGCTTCTAGAACAAGGACGTCAAAAGACCGCCCCTAGTGTCGAGAAGCTGTGCAAAAGGTCCCCCGTGTAGACCCAATATAATTCCTATAGTTCTTACTATAAGAAGCTCCCAAAATAATACCCCTCATTTTGGGAAACCCTGAAGCTTACACATCCCTCCCCTATATAACCCCTAGATAGATTGTACCCTAACCCTAAACCCAAAACCCCGAACCCTAAACCTTAATTTTCGGAAACCTACAGATCTCGCCGAGAAACGTTGTAGAGCAGCCTCAGTCACTGTTGGTGTCAATTCGAGGGATTTATAACGTTGGGGGTCTAGGGGCGTAGGATTTAGGATTTAGGGTTTAGGACTTAGGGTTTATGGGGTAGGATTTAGGGTTTAGGTTTCAGGATTTAAGGTTTATGGGTTAGGATTTACGGTCTAGCGTTTAGGATCTAGGGCTTAGGATTTAGGGTTTATGCAGGGATCTAACGGGGAATGGGCAAGAAAATGGAAACCACTATGTAGGAATGGGGTTTCTCTTCTAGGCGTTCCATACGGTAGGTTAAAAATTCCTGCTCCCGAAATGGCCGTTCTGGGAATTTGCTTCCTCCATATTTTCGCCTCTAGACCTGCAGGCCTACAGGGTCCCTAACTAAATTCCCCTAAGCACCAGTAAATCTACCCCCCCAAAGGCTACAGCATACTACAATCCTTATTGCGCAGGGGAGGAAAGTTAGGGGTCCCTTTTGGGAGAGCGTTTCCTATAGCAGGGCTTATGACATGTTGAGGTATGTAAGGGATCCTGAATTCTGGAAGCTCCCATTTTCAAAAGTCAGGGCTGTGAGGTTTTAGGGCTTAATGCGTTGGGGCTTAATACTTTGTAGCGTGTAGGAGCTGAGGGTCTGGGGCCTGCGGCGATTTCGCAAAGCTCTATCTTCATCTATCCCACTGACATAGAAAGCTTGGACCCTTTCCCACAAAGACTTAGACTTAGGGTTCAGGGTTTCCATGTACAACCCACGCTGATCACCTAAAGAAAAGCCAGCAGCAAAGGTATGTCCGGCTGCGATGTCCAGTGTAACAATTGCTCGGCCTCCATCTCTAACGAGACCACCTCATCAGGGCTCCAGCTTACATGGGACTTTCCACAGGTAGGGGGGCCCCTTAGAGACCCATATGGTACAATCGCGACCTCTGATTTTTGGCATCCCCCAGGATAGCGACTGATAGTGCCTCTACCTAAACCCTAGAAATATGTTAAAAAATGACCCTAAACCACTAATAATGACCATAAAGGCCTTCATTTGACATACTTTTGGGGTCCAGGTAGGGACTATGGGTTGAGGGCTTTCGGGGATCTGGCAGCCGATGTTTGGGTACTGGGCTCGGCCTTTTAGGACAGGCTTTACGCTTGCTACCCATATTCTATCTACTTCAGGGGGCTATATGCAATAAACCCTATACCCCAATGTACCATGATCCTTATTATGGGGACCCCAAAGAGGTACCTGCTAATTTTGGGACACCCTTATCTATACCTTCCAACAATGTCACTGCAGTGCTTTACAGCTTTGCAGGGGCCTCTTCTTGCTTCTGTTCTGCATCGTGCCCTAGACACCGGATCAGCTTCAGCGCCAGGACACCTTGAAATCTCCCTCGGGGGTCTTAAGGCTGAGGGTTGGGTTTTGGACACTTTGGCTTCATTCGGAAGTCTTGGGTCTTCCACTCAAGGCGTTGCATGCAAACAAGGTCTTGAAAACTACGGCTGCTTATCAGACACAAGCATTCTGCGACAGAGCTTTGCAGTGGCTCAACGATAACCCTCATTGATCTTCATATGATTTCTCTTTTGTGGCAACACCAGGTACGACCACAACTATCGTACGAAATGCCGACGGCATGGAGACGGTCTGCAATGCTAGCTAGCACTAGCAAGACCAAAAGAATAGTTCTTGCATCAGGACGGCAGGCGCAAGGATCCTGTACATTGGGATGCCTAGGAGGGCGCAGTCCCATATAGGGGGCTGCTGTTAAGGAATCAAATTGAGCTACTACAAAAAAGAAACCCTATTATTTACTATAAGCCCATGCGGTAGTTTCCCTAAATAAGGGGACCCCAATATAGACCTCAATATACTATAGTCCTTAGTATGGGGACCCCCAATAAGGTACCCCTAATTTTAGGAAACCCTAATCCCTATAATCCCCTATATATATCCCAGTTTCCATTTCATTCTCCATTTTCTTTTCCATTTGATTCTCCATTATAGTAACCATAGGTACCCCAAAATTAAGTCCCGACAGTCGAGCCATGCTCCTTGACATGGCTTGTTGTTCGTGAGGGCTCTTACCGCCGGGATGGTTTGACTGCAGCACCGTAGCGGTCTGAATGCTTTGACTGGCCCTTCCGAAGGCACCATAGTAAGTAGGTTAATAATTGGGATAATGAGGGTTACAATATGTGGGTTATAGGGGTTATTAACCTACTTACTAAGTAGACCACACCTACATGATGTGCAAGTTTTGGAGGGAGCGCATTTCTCAAGCTTCATTGCTACTTGCAAGAACTTGGTTGCTGACCCAGAAACCGGAGGGGCACGCTGAACCGGCGCCCTTCTGAATGAGGGTGCCTCAGCAACTAGAAGGCTCGGCCCGTGGAAGGTTATACCTCAGAAGCCCTTGACCCCTTTAAACCCTAGACCCGTAGACCATAATCCCCCAAACTCTGAACGCCCTAAAACTTTACATAAACCCTAAGCACATATAGTCCCCCTTTAGTAGATAGAATATGGGGTATATGGGGATCTTACTATACTATACCCAAAGCCATATTCTATCTACTTAAGGGGGACGGAAACCCTAAAGCTTTAGGGTTTCCGGGATAGAACAGGGATCCTGACCTCTTTGCAACCCCGAAGTTGTAAACCTAAACCCTTGGTGTCATAGGACTCTGTACTACACATGTCCTAGACCCTAAGCCATGTGTTACGTAAGCGCCCTCCCTCTATTTTGTGGACATACCTCTACCATAACAGGCCGCAGTTTAGGCATTCGTTTTGCCGCACACAAAGAAACCTGCCTAAACCCTAAACTGCCGCCAAGTTGCTGGAAAAAGCCACCCGAGCGGCATTCACCTGCGTATTTGATTCCGAGACCCGCAAAGGGATCTGAACATTAGATTTCCTATTTAGAGCCGCAATGACCCTACATACTTCTTATACAATTCCCCATATGGTTCAAGGGGATCATTTTTGGGGGGGTCCGGGTTGTCTGATTTCGGGATGTTCAGGGGTCAGGTTAGGATTGTGGGGCCCAAGGATTACACAACCTCAACCCCTAACCTAAGCCCCAAATCCGCACACCCAGTGACCCTGAAATGTAAAACGAAAACCTTAAACTCTAGCCCCCGAATCCTCAAACCTCAGCCAAAACAAGTAAATTCAAACTTAAAGCCCAAACCACAAAAGACAAAAATCTGAAAGAAGGGCCCAGTTCACCCATTCAAAAGCGCCCTTCTGTACAATGGTCTTGGCCAACTGGCGGCCCTTCGCCCAAAACGTCATTCCAGCAGCTTTCTCGTCTTTGTTCACCTGCTTTTTTCCCACCCAAAAGAGGGTCTAGGGCTTAAGGGTTTAAGGGTTTCGGGATGACTGTAAGAGCTTAGAAATAGATGCTTGAAGACATATTCTACCCTTTAGGGCCTGATAAGGGCCCCCATAACCCCCTCTCTATCCGTAAATGCCCGTATTGACTTACGCCCCCACCAGAGCACCAAGGCTTTTCCCAACCCAGGGCAAGAAGACCCGCGGGAGATCTTGAAATTATATCCCCTAGGTAGAACAACAATAACCCCCATAAACTCCTCATATAATTTCCCATATGGTTCTAGGGGATTCAATTTTTAGATCCCTTTGGGGTGTGGGTAACGTAGTCAAGGTAAGGCACAGCAAAGGTGTACGCAGGAACCTTAGCTGAGCCGCAATCTTAGAATCCCCTCTACAGGGATTACTCAGGGATAGGGGGGATATAATATATTCAGAAGAACAAAAAGCACCACAGGTGCAAATATACATAAGGATAAGTAAGATTATGTCATGTCTTGTGGACAAGACATGGTAAGCCCAGCAGGATCTGCACTCGCCGCCAAAAAAGCTTGGAACTCTGGAAACGCCTTACAAAGACCACTGTCTTTTTCAACTGGGTCCATGCCTGGTCCTACATCTGTGTGGGGCTGGTCAGCTCTTTATGTTCAGGCGAAATCATGGACCAATCGAGCCAAGGGCCTTGCGGACGACAACCTCTAACCAAAAACCTATCAGGAGCTGAAACCTTCCTCAATCCTCATCGTCTTAAAGCCACTAAATCCTAATCTGCGAACCTCCCATCCCTCATCCCACTTCGTGCCAACACCTTATAGCCCCTCTAACCTCTTGACCCTAACCCCATTCCAGTGAAGTCCGGAGGTCGTCGGGGATGACATCGCAATTTGCAAAGGGCGCTGCAAAGACTGCGCCATCATCTCCCGCTCTCGATGATTGCAGCCAGTGCTGTATTGCCTGGGCTCAAAGCACCCTAACTCACTGGTGGTTAGTAGGGAATGAGGGAATATGTTACATAGGGATTATATTCCTTATTTGATACTGACCCCCAGTAAGCTAAGCAGTAGCTGGACCATGCACTTCCTTCACTTCAACCCAAACCTTGAACTGAAAGCCCTGCACTCGGAACAGGAGCAGGTTCTGCTTCGTAGTTCCTGATTTGTATACATGGTCTGAGGTTGAAACCATGGGCCCCTAGAATAGGCCCTTACGCCTGGGATCCTTGTAACCTAATCACCATATACCCTAATGTACCCTTAAGTGTGCCTAGAATCCCCCCTAAACGGCCTACGAGCCAATATTTGGAGCCCATACTTCTAATCTTAGATTAGAGTCTTAGAAATGCGGCTGAGCCTACGAGCTACGCTGGCTGGCCCGTCCTGTTGCCAAGGTGCCCTCGCTTCGGGAAAATGCAAGCTGGTTTTGGGTCAGGGTGCAGGGCTGCTCAAGACCGTGACCTATATGGGGGTTTCTGAAAATTCGGGGGTACCTTTTTTGGGGTCACCATAAAAGGATTATGGTACTTTGGGGTCTATATTGGGTCGCCCAGTCCAGGGAAACTACCATATCCATCCCCCTTCTCTATACTGGCACACCATCGAGAACAAAGGGGAACAGGTTGAGGTTTGGGATGACAAATCAAGTGCCCCTGGGTGCAAAAGATGCTAGGAACATACCACGGAACCAAACTCGTTAGGTTCAAGAAGTCCAAGGTCTCCAAAACTGCAGTCTACAAACTTGAGACTTCAACCGGTGCAGCCATCCTAGAAACTCTACGCTTCAGAGTACTCCGCCATGTCCATGAGAAGCCATCCCCAGAATCCTAGGACACTTGGAAAGGCTTCCTACAGCCTGCAGAGCCCACTGCAGCCGATAAAAGAATGGGCTGAAGAATCTGCACAAGGGTTTCAAATATGTTTAAGGAAAAGAGCTCATTTCAGCGGTAGAGAAGAACTTCTGACGGAAGCTTATTGTGGTTCCTTACCCCCCCATAATACTCTACGACTCTTGAACCGTCCGTGCTGCCGTTCCTGCCACCACCATTACTTCTGGAACGATGCTGCCCGCGAGAATCATAAAACTGGGCAGCGGGGGCTGGACGTGAACCTTGCGCGTGGATGCTTGGGCCTCTGAGGCCTCCTTCTGTGATGCGGGGTGTGTCTTGTGGGCTCTCCCATTCACAGGTTCGATCTAGTTGAGGATGACTGTAGGGCATTTCAAGCTAATCTCATCCCTTCACCATGGTATTAATGTTCACTTCACATTAAGAACTACCCCCCACATTTATAAAGTCCCACCACAGGAACACAATCATAACAACCCTCACATATGCAAATTCAAAACAAAATATTTTTTTTCGGGACAACGAATTTAATCAGATTTGAATTAAAAGAGGCGTTCAAACCTACATTTTGGGCATTATTCTTCCTGGTTTCCTTTTAACGGAGATAGATCAATCGAGAAGCGGGGGAGTGGGGTAATGCGAAGTGAGCATTATGCTGATGCGGTTCTTTTTGAGCTTTTTCCAGAACAGTGCACGGAGATATCAGTTCTGAGGGCTTTGGATAGATGAAAGGAAAAGGCGTACGGCTGCAGGGGTCCAGAACTGGTAACATCGCATATAAGCTTCAAGCCAAATAGAATTCTAACACCCGAAGCGTAGAAAGACGGTCAACATAAGAGACCTTAATGTGATTGATCGACAAACCCAGGCTTACCCTACATACCAGATTCATGGGACTTGTGCTTGCAGCATACTTAGAACCAAGCGGTCCCTGCACGAAAGCAACAACATAGCTTTTGGCAACTGTAGCCAAACTCTTAGACTTTTTACTTTTGGAACTAAGGATGGCTCCTCCGCTCGTTCCTCCGAGCACTGCCCTGGAGACGCGCACCCATAACTTCCCAACCGCCAGGAACAAACATTGGAAATTGAAAGGGGGAACTGATGCTGGTGAAGCTGAATCCAAGTATGTACACTCACTCACCAATAACCAACGGAAGAAAAAACTACCTCTTATGCCAAGGAACACCGATCCAGGCCCTCAGTGCAGATTCTCCCCCACTTGGGTCGCCAGCGCGCAAGGTATTTGGAGACGTCCTGGGCTTCAACATGCGAAGCACAACAAGTGCCTGGTTGGGGGTCGAAAGTGGAATGTCAAGTAATTTCCTTCCCTTTTAATCCCGAAAAGGTGGACACAAAGTCATGTCCCCTATGACCACCACGAAAAGCTTTGGAGACACCTTGAATTTTGTTAAACTGAGAGCGTCTGGAAGGCATCGGCGATCAAGACAACCAGCTGTGCCAAAAACCTGCGCGGAGTGTGACACACTTGTTTCTGTTCGAGAAAATGTTACTTACCAGAATGAACTCTCCTCACTCTTGGTGCTAGCCCACTGCTTAATGAAAAGGCCCCTCAATGAAAATCAACAAACCCAGGAACAAAATGCTGATAATCCAGAGCCCTGAAAACTGGGCCCTAACACTATCACCTGACTAAAACAGGGCCGGGTTGGGCTTACCAGAATCGACACGTTTCACCCAAGCCCCATTCCCTAGGAACCAGATAGGGAGGCCCAACCCTCACCTTATGCGCAAACCCCTAGAACCCTAACCTCTAGAACCTCAAACTGTACACCCCTGACCCGTAGAACCGTAAACAGTAGAACCCTAAACCCTAGCAGCCTACACCTTAGAACCCCAAATCCGAGAACCCTAGACCCCTAGAACCCTAAATCCCTATACAATCTCTAGCCCTCCTCTTTCTCTTAGGCCGCAGTTCTGAACCCGGCTCCGGCGCGCGCGTTGCACAGAAGGTAGGCTAACGATGGAACCCTAATTGGTCCTAGTCTTACTATTACTATAATTAGTATGAGTACTCTTTGTGTTATTGTTATTCCTGTTACACCAATTCTGTTTCCAAAAGGGCATATGCGGTTTACGGTTCAGGATTTACAGCATGCCTCTCCTTTCTTTTCCTCAAAGGACAGCTCTTGAAAATCAGTTCGACTGCGATGTCCTACAAACTTGATGGGGGCTGTGGCCCCAAAGGACCGTCCCAATCAGGCTACTTCAGGCTTATTTTCCCAATCGAATCACGGCACAATCCCAATAAACCCGTCGATAGCAAAGATTGCCTGGTAACGCCGCAGCGGCCCTCTCTTTCTCGGAGTGCACGCGCGACCTTTCCCCGCAGTTCGTCAGTGAAGGCCACCTGGTTTGGAGTTGAAGGAGCAAATTGGTGCAGAACGTAGGGGATTTGGGATTTGTTTATGTAGAGGATTCGGCATTTAGGGTACGGGGGGGAGGTATGTAAGAGTCGTTATTGCAGTTCAGACTGCCGAGATTGAGGAACTGGAAAGGCTCCTTGTGAACATGGAAGCTGCTGAAAACTGAGATGCAGCCAGGCCCTAAATGACGGATCTCAGAAAACAGCTCGAATGAGTTCGGGGGAACTAGGGGCGCTAAGTAATTGTGCAGAACAACTCCCTGTCATGCGGGGAACTTCACAGGAGGATCCTGGATAGTTTCCCATAATCAGTGGACCCCAATATAGTCCCCAAATACTATAGTCCTTATTATTGGGACACCCAGAAGGGTACCCCTAATTTTGGGAAACCCCCATATCCAACTGGATGAATGAGTCAGGACTTACCCTCGCGGCAATGCAACGGGATGCAACTGGGACCTCAGGTGTCTAGGAAGGCCGCAGAACCACAATATACCATAATATAGTACAATATACCATAATATACTAGACTATACTATGATAGACTCGTTGGGCCCTAATCTTTAAGGGAAGGCCAGTGAGGGCAGTTCCAGGACAACTAACTTACTGGTTCTTAGTAGGTAAGAAGGGCATATAATCCTTGTTTACTCCTTACATATATATACATATCTCTCTCTCTCCCTTATAGTTCCGAAATCCTATATCGCATATTCCCTTAGTCCCCACTAACCCCAGTAAGCTAACATAGTGGGGGGTTCCCCCAGGATCTCTCCTGACCTGTAAAGCCTCAAAAATACCTAGTATGAGCTATAGGCTGAACTCCTTAAAGGGGTTATATAGAGGATTCTAGGTGGGAGCATTATAGCGGTTCTTAAGGGGTATCCTAGGAGTTGAGACTGTAGCTCAGATGGGGCTTCGCAAAAAAATTGGGGAACTTTTTTTAAGGGTCCCTATAATAAGAATTTCATTCTTGTGCGGTCTATATTGGGGCTTCCCCTGTTCCGGGAAATTATCATATCATCTTGAGGACTATCTGCGGTGCCCTAGATCATATACACTTGGACAAGAATATTGGCATAAATCCCATAGCCCTGCGTGATCCTAGTTTCCATTGAATTGTCCATTTTCTCTTCCATTTGGTTCTCAGTCCTATACTAGCAAGGCCACTCTAACCTCAAAACCCAAAACCCTGACATGAGCTATAGTAAAAACTCCTAGTCTCCCCCTTCTTCAACCCTAACTAGAACCCTATACAATCCCTCGATTCTGCCTCACATTACCCCGAAGACATGAGCCCTGAACCCTAAACCCTAAACCCCTAAACCCTAAACCCCCAAACCCTAAACCCCTAAACCGTACTGGACAACGAGGCCTGGTCTGATACTACCAGATCGGAGGCCGCCTACGGGAGTTCATCACATGTCTTAATGTTCATGGGTATTCAGGGTTAAGGGGTGTAGGGTTTAGGGGTTTAGGGGATAGAGTTTAGAGGTTTGGGGTTGCCCTAGTAACCCCCCCAAGGTCCCCCAAATGGGCCTGAACAAACCTTAAATGTCCACAGATAACCCTAAATGAAGGCGAACCTGACGTGTGTAGTACATGGGGGGCTGGTACGCAGGGAAACCCAGAAGCTTGAAAAGTTAGGATTTCTGTTTGCACGGTCATAGCTAGGGTTTAGTAGGTGGACCCGCCACCCTGTGATAGACGTATAATAGCAACAGGACCAGGCCTTAATACGATTGTCATTATCTCTTATAGTCACTATTGCCGGGACCTG
This sequence comes from Symbiodinium pilosum, assembly GCA_905231905.1. Taxonomy (NCBI): domain Eukaryota; class Dinophyceae; order Suessiales; family Symbiodiniaceae; genus Symbiodinium; species Symbiodinium pilosum. The sequence continues at coordinate 14,757 of CAJNIZ010024647.1, forward strand.
AATAATGCAACCCAAAATCTCATTCGAGAACAAAGCCCTAGCCCATAAGTCGAAAATCCAGATCCCCTAAATCTGAAATACTATACCCTAAGCACTTAATGTGATTGACGGCTTAAGGGATGTCAAAGTCGAGCCCCAATGTTGATCCCGTTTTGGTAACCATAAGTATTGAACCTCCATAGCCAAACCCGTGAGGGGGGGGGTCTACTTTCAACATCCGTCTGGGGGCCTGGCGATTTTCATCTCTAATACAGCAACCCTAGACTTCGAAAACTCCTACATCCTAGGCTCAAAGCCCTTTGTAAATTCTACACCTCAGACCCCGAGCCCTTTTGCAAATTTCGATGGATCGACTGGCCTCGAACCCTAAACGCGGAAACCCTAAATAGTAATTCCATCTAATTTTCTTTCCGCTCTCCTACTCTATCCCTAATATCATCCCATTCTTATCCTGGGAAGGTTCGCAAAATTTACTTTTCTCGCGAATGGGAACTTAAGTATCCATGTGCCGCATAGCATGCGCCGGCACAGGAAAGCAATAAAACCTATGCCAAGCAGAAACCGCGCAAAGGCCGCATGGGCGCACTCAGTTGTACACGCAGAAACAACAACTGCCACAATTCTCCCTAAACCCTAAACCCTAACCCTAATCCCTAAAGCCTAAACCCTAAACAACTGTGGCCAGCACACTACGATGAGCAAGTCCACTCCACTATCCCCAGGCCTTCAACAGAGAATCTTCAACCTCCAACTCTGGGGGGCACAGGTCCTTGACCTTGGAGGTGATAAGGTTTTTTAGGGTTTAGGGTTTAGGGCGTTTAGGGGGGTTAATGGAAAAGAAAATGGATAGGGTGCAGGGGTTTGGTATAATAGCTAAGCGCAGGCTGGTTTATGATTTAGGGCTTAGGGTTCATCCCCTTGTGGGATCTCACCTCAACATACCGGCAAAACCACCCCTGTCAAGAGGGAAGACTCCTTGTTGCGGAAAAACACCTAAACCCTAAACCTTTTTCTCTTTCGAAGGTCGCCTGAATGATTGGACTACTCGTGACCAGCCTGATGGAGTGCCAGGTACTTGTTGGCAAGGGGTATCGCATAGGTATGACAAGCTTAGGAATGGACCTCCTTTAAATGGTCGCCTGGGTCCATCGGTCTCTCCTTGAATGCAATACCACCCCTTCCGATCCGGAAATCAAAGTAAAAGTAACAGCATTGATAATGGTCGCAGTCACAGGCCTGGTAGCAACCGTCAGTTCAACATTATGCTCCCCACAAGCACTTCCCTGCAATCAAAACGTTGGGGGGAGGGGGGGGGGTAACATTATGACCTGCTTTTTTGGGGGGACCCGAAACCCTAAACCCTAAACCCTATCAAAATACCAGGACATGGCACAACTTGCCACTCCTCCTGCGGCTCCCACGCAGTCGCTAGCGCCGCAAACAGCCACCAACCATGCTTCATCGAGTTTTGCAAGGAGTTCGGTGCGAGGTAGGTTAGGGTTTAAGTTGCATACTGCCCCCCCCCAGTAACAGTTGGAAAACATCTATAATGTAGTTATATATAGCCCTTAATAGGACCCCTATTATAGACTGTTACTNNGGGCAGTACCCAAGGTTTAAGATTTGTGTAGGATTTAGGGTTGAGGTGCTAGGCAGGCACATTGCGAAACACTGGTCTTCTCTATCATGGTAATCATAAGGGATCATTGGATATTACCTGGTTGTAACTGAGTTTCTTCTCCTAGGTTCGGTGATGGTTGGTACAAGCCCCTTGGGAAATCTTTTCTCTAATATCCTATGGTACCAGATTGGAAACGTCGAAATGTCGATGATTGGAGGAGTGGTTTGCCAGGATCAAGGGGTGCATCTGGATGTCTAAATGTATATAAAGCCCAGACCCTCCAGATACCGATCATATACCCTCTGAAGCCTGCAAACCCAACCAAGGGCCCATAATTAGGACCTAGGAGTTGTATCTGCCCAGGGTTAGGACTTTATACATCATGCAAACCCTAACTCCTAAGCCTAAAACCCTTAACCCTAAGCCATTGCATTCAGTGAGGGGAGAGGCCCCCAAGGGACAGAGCAGAAAGCCTTGACCAAGGATGGCTACCGGGCTTCCGAAGGGCTTAGGGTTATAGTCCCCTTTAAATAGATAGAATGTGGGGTATATGGGGATCTTATTACACTGTACCCAAAGCCACATTCTATCTACTTAAGGGGGACTGTAGGGTTTCGGGTATGTTTTAGGGTTTTTAGGGAGGAGGATGAAGGGAACCTCATGAAACCGGCTTTTTGAAAGGACAGCTGTCTATGTACGGCTGTTTTTGGCTTTGATGTTTGATGTTACTTTGGAGAAGGTATTGTGTCTTCAGAAGTTAGGGTCCCTTCTATCGGAGGCTCGGTGATGGGGGTGGGTCATTTTTTGATGTATACACCAGTGACACCTAGCCCAAAACCCAAAACCCTAGACCCTGCTTTGTTGGTTTAGGCGTATCAGTCTGCTTCAGGCAGGCTTCGGGTCTGAGGTTTGGGGACATTCATCGTGGGTGGGTCCTTTTATGGTTCAACAGGGTTTGGGGTTGGGGCCGTAAGCATTTCTGAAAGAATACACCCGAAACCCTGAACCCAAAGATGTAGGGATCATCTTGACCGTGGGTTTTGGGCTTTGGGGGTTCAGGGGTCTAGGCTTTATAGAGATGGTAGAGCGCTGAGGCGGGAAGTGTCTAGTAAAAGACAGGGAATTGGGAACCCCAAGTTCCTAATATTTCCTGATTTAAGACCCTATAAGAGTCAACTGATACTCATCGGATCCTTAATTTAGGGTCCAGGTTTCAGGAGATTTTGAGATAGAGCATCGCTTTGCATGTCTAGATGCACACTATCCGGGACAATCCTTCTAGGACTCTAGAATTCTACCAGAAGAGATCTTCTGAACGCAGGTTGCAGCGACATAATTCTGCAACACAATAACCCAGACTCCTGATTAATAAACCCCCTCCCCTTAATAGGGATTGTACTAGGGATCCTAATATTGAGGTCCTTAAACGGAGGGGGGTTTAAAAAATCATGGGTCTACATTAGTCCTGCAAAACTGGCGCGGAAGTACGATTGTCCTTTCACATCCGTGACGTGCCGTGCAAAGAGTTACAGCCGCAGCTTTACAAAACAACCAAAGTCACCAAAGTCCCATAAGCTAATATCAGGGGGCTCAAAAAGGGTGGGATGAAGGTAGGTGGGGTAGTGTAGTAGAATCTACAGCAGGGATCCTGTCACCCACCTAGCTTTATCCAACCGTTTGAGCCCCCCGATAATAAGAGGCCTGGACAATCCCTTGATGGTGTCGCTTTCGCCCTTTTCCCCGCAGGATTCGGCTCCTGATTTGCAATTTCCGTGGGCTGAGGTATATGTATATGGCAGTTTCACTGTGGGAATACAGCTCAGAATAATAATCATTTTGAATTATAGGCCCCCCCTCCAATTTGCAACATCCTATGCAGTGTAGCAAAGGCCGGCTCTTTTTCCACGAGCGCTGAAGGACCCTTCCTCGTTTGAGGGGCGTCCTTCCCGGGTCTGCGAGTATGGCCGGCGCGTGAGTCATGAACCTAGGCCTTTACGCTTAGGCTTGAATGTCTAGAGCGTTTAGCATCAAGAGGGGCGCATATTCTGGTTCAGTTATCTTTTCGGTATTGGCGGAAAAGGGTGGGACGAAATGATCTACTATTTAGGGTTTAGGCTTCTACACTAATTACTTCCCTCAGCCCTAAATCCAGAACCCACTAACGCCGCAGGATGCCCTTAGCCACTTTGGGCAACATGGCAGCTGCAGGGCCCTGCAATGTTTCTGCAGGGCGCGGACAGCCCCACCATCAGCTCCTCACAGAGGCTTTTCCGGTGTACTTAATGTAGGGTTTAGGGTTTAGGGTTTAGGGCCTGCATAATTGCCAGGATTATACGGAGCTATATTTGGGTTTTATAAATTAGGTTCTTTAGTAACCCCTTAATAATAAGGGTACCCTTTTTCCTGATATTCAGTTTTAATAAGAACACGCGAAACAAAAAGGGGAAAAGGGTACAACTGGGGTACCTAGTGAAGGATAGTTTAGGAATATCAACGCAATATTGGAGCATCCAATGGAAAATCAAACTGGAGATTACAGCTGGTTTGTATTAGTTGCCCTCGTATACTTTAATTTAGTTATAGAAGGATTGTGGGGCCCCACTATTGGTAATTGTTCAGGCTACTGTGTTAGGAGTCTACGGCTTTAGCTTGGTAGGAATCGTTTGGAGATTGGAAAAGCTATAGGTCAGGTACAAGGCTTTGGGATTTGGAGCCTCCAGCGTTGGGGTTTCGCGGATCAATCTCTTCTTGCTTAGTTCTTGGTTCAGAGCGGAAACTGAATGTCTAGGGACTGTAGGAGGGACCCCTAATAGGGACCCTTAATCCCATTACCAGATATAACCCTGATATAATCATTATATAACCCCTATANNGTAGTCCCCATATCAACCCCCATAAACAAGGGTCCCTATTAGGGGTCCCTCCTAAAGTTTTTAGAGAATGGGTCTTGGAGCGCAATGTCTACTGCCTCCAGCTATGACTAACACAGACCCTGCTGCATGCAAGAAATCTCCATACGGTTGTTGTGGCCGCAGATCAAGGAAATCCCCAGCTGGGTACTTACCAGGTGGGAACCCCCCATATAAGGCTCATAGAAGGCTGATATGAGTGGGGTTAGAGGCTGTCTACATCGGCCTCCTTTAAGATTACCACCTGATAACTACTCACCTGGGGGTCTCCTTGATCAAACCTCATGAGCTAGAACCTTCACCGGCATGGCATAAGTTGATGCACCCTGAAGCCTAGGTAGAAAAGCCTGTAGCGAAGCCTCTCACATGCCTTCCTGGTCGCCCTTGACACCACCCGAAGGGCTCAGGTCCATTAGAATATGTCAAAACAGGCTGGGTGTTCAGAAATTAGGGGTCTCTTTTCGTGGGGGTGATAATCCGAATTATCGTGCATTGGGGAATATCACGGGAAGCACTTGTCTTGGAAACTCCTCTATGGTCCTGGCCAGGGAAAAGCTGGAGAGCGGCACCCCAAACCCCAAACCCTAGAATTTCCTTCCATTCCAAGACGGAATCGTCTCCCTGAGCCTTCCATGTAATGTCTCAAGTCTCATCCTACCACCCCCCAAAAAAGCTGGCACTTCGGAAAGGTCGGGAGCTCTGGAACGATCTTAAGCCCCCTGAACCTGGGGATGACAGAAGACTGTCCCAGGAATCAACTCAACATCTGCATGCAGTGCTCTCAGAGTCTCAGATAAGACGGTGCGCGGGGAGTTTCTCAAATGGTGACTTCCTTCTTGAGGGCCCATGTAATAGCATGACCTACTTCTAACCAGGCATGCGTGTGAAACATGCGCAGTGAGAGCAATCCAAACTCTACGGGGTGGCACTTACAACGGCTGCATTCTGGGATCGTGTGTGCTTATAGGGGTCTCTAGGAATTTGGGTCAGTGCATGAATTGGGTGTCCACTTGGGGAGACTACAAAGCGTATGGGTCATCTAGACTTTAGAACAAGCAACCTTTAAATATGTTCAAGTTGCCTATTGATACCCCGGATCTTGGCAAACCCTAAACCCTTTTGGATTCCCTTACTATCCCCCCGTGCTACAACCCCCTAGATTTTTGTCCCAGTTAGGATTATTCGAAGATGGTTAAGGTTAATCAAGGTTTTTCAAGGGCCTGCTGCCAAGGCTCAGGAGGATAAGACAAGAACGGCTGTGATTTAGTGATAGGCAATGAACTGCAGCATGAACAATTCGAATGGCAGTATTCCATGATGCTTTTCATGCGCAGAACAAGGACAACAGCGACTAGGGAACCCATAAAAAATAATTAAGGAATCATGTTTTCTTGGTGCACCCTTTCCAGACACCTTGAACCCATGATTACAAAAAACAGAAAAAGGCACCGACGGTCACCCATCAACTTCCCAAAACCTTACCGCAGGATAGTAGGAATCGAGGGAATATATTCTATACGGATTATGAAGGGATGATATACCCTGATTCCCTACTAAAAAACCACCTAAACCCTAAGAAAAAGAAAAACAAACAGAAGGCGATGGCCTGCCCTACTGGACCACGCAGCAACACGACTTCTTGGCCTTCAATGCAGCAGGCTTAGGAATGTTTAGGGTTTAGGGTGGAGGGTTTATGGAGGACTCAAGAACTGCTACACAGGCAGTTCGCCATGCAGCGCACCCGTTTCTGGAGTGTTCCGGCATTACCTACAACTAACGTATAGGGGTTCCCATAAATATCAGACCCCAATATAGACCCCAGTACTCTATAATCCTTCCCCTGCCAAAAAGTAACCGAATTTTGGAAAACCCCCGTATATACTTTGAATACATCCTGATTGGGAAGCTCCAGGGTATAGGGTTTGCGGTCTCCATCCCCAACCATATGGCAGTTTTCAGGATTTCACAACTAGCAACTACAAGTTAAACAGTCAAACCCCAGCTCAAATGCAGCCAAGATCTAGGGTAGTGTCTGTGAGGGCAGTCTAGCACTCTACTTTAGAGGGACTCAGTAGCTGAATGATGGGGATTGCTGTTTTGACTGTTGATGTGGCAAATAGCACTTCACTAAGTCCCCCTGACCCACCAAGTACCTCGCTTAAGACTTCCCAAGGCAAATAATTGATCTCGCAGCCATACTCGCGTCAATAGAAGCCCAATCATTGGCATGGCTGTTCTAGCAGCTGATGCGGCAAATAGCGGTTCAAAAAGTCCCCCCTGATCCACCAAGTACCCCGCTGAAGAATTCCCAAGGCAAATAATTAAGCTCGCAGCCATACTTGTGTCAATAGAAGCCTAATGCTTGGGATGGCTGTTCTAACAGTTGATGCGGCAAATAGCGGTTCAAAAAGTCCCTCACCCGCCAAGTACCCCGCTTACACAAGGAAAAAGCTTGTAGCCATACTCGTGTCCATGGTAGCATAATGATTGGGTTAGCGGTTCTGACAGTTGATGTGGCAGATAGCGGTTCGAAAAGTCCCCCTGACCCACCAAGTACCTCGCTTAAGAATTCCCAAGGCAAATTAGCTCATAGCCATACTCGTGCCCGTGGCAGCACTTACAAACAACCCAAGTTTCCCTACGAAGGTATCCGCCTTGTTCAGCTCCTGCTGTAGCTGTTCACGCTCCTCTGCATGCTTCTTCTCGGCCTCAGCTTCTTCTATAATCCCTATAATCCATATATTTTCCATTTTCTTTTCCATTATCCCCATATAACCTCAATATACTATAGTAGTTTCCATTTTCTTTTCCATGATCCCCATATACTACAGGAAAAGCCTTTGGGAAAGGGAGTGATTAAGCAGGGAAGCCTTTTCAAAGAACAGTCTGTGAGGGCTTAGTGGAGCACCATGCGTTTCCAGATAAAGGGACTTGCTCTGAACATCTACAAAGTCTCTCAGGGTTTAGGGTTTAGGATTTAGGGTTGAGGGTTTTGGGGTTTAGGATTCAGAAATCTTTGCACCGGAGTTCCCTTCACGAGTAGATCTGACACAGCTGGAATGCTTCAAATCCAGATTCAAGCTCTTTACCGTGCAGGTGGAGGACATCTTGCACCACCCTTTATACCTTACACACCCCCTAGGGCCCTAGGATATCCAATATCTTGGGGACCCGAAGTAATGCAAGATTTCCTGCATCCAGCCTAGTGCTCTGTTGTAATGATTCTCGCGGTCCATCCTCTGCTTGCCTCGACGCTCCCATGACAGGGTTCTACATGCGCATGTAAAAATCCTAAAACCCTGGGTTTTTACCTGCGCATGTAAAACCCTGACATAGTATAATATAACATGTACTATTATTGTAGTAGAATATATCCTGTTATCGTACTATAATATATCCTCTTATTTGTCTATTATATATATATATACTATTATCATACTATTTCATATTGTCTAGAAAATACCACTGCTGGCCCTACGCGTGAAAAACTGAGATCCCTGAAGCCCTAGTAGCTCTATGTACAGGATTTGCTACGTAAATGGATGTAAGGCTTATGTGGGGATATAGAGGGGTCATATCAACATTACTGCCTGGAGGGCATCACCGCCTTCCGCCATCACAGTGCATCCTCCAACCCTCAAGTAAGCCATAATCTAAAACCCCTACGATCCCCGTTCATACCCCCTATGAAAGTCCCCTAAACACTCCCTATGTAACCCCCTTTAAGAAGTTTAGCCCTAAACCCGAAATTTCTAAACCCTAGAACCCCCCTTTAAGGAGCTTAGACTATGGTTCACGTGTTGCAAAAGATGCTGCCAGATCGAGTTGCCACAGCCATCTCTTCCTGTCAGGCAGCAAACTGGTAGCCAAAATAAGGGGACCCCAATATAGACCCCCAGAAGCTATACCGCAGTCCTTATTATGGGAACACCCAAAATGGTACTCCTAATTTTAGCAACCCCCTTACATCATGATTCCAAAGTTGTACTTCCTGGCATTCAGGGAAGCTTGCCAATCCTAACACTTGAATGAGGACCCTATGAGAGTCATACGATTGGCACAGGGTCCTGATTATGGGGGTTGGGATAACCCAAATCGTAAAGACTTTTAGCAAATTGGTTAGCAAAATTGGCTGCGCAAAAGTTCCTCCATCAGCATCCTTTGCTGGTCTTTCTGCCAACATGCATGCCAGCCGTTGCACAGTTTGCGTTGAGGGTCACCAACGTGGGAAGCTAGTGTCAGACTGTGAAGACTGGCGAAAGCACTGCAGTTCCCGAATGTAGAGGCCTCATAGATACCATAATTACCATGATCCTTCTCGACCCACTGTGAACAACCAATTGCCAACGACCAGGCAAGGTAAAAGAATAGTTGAGAACAGCTCGCAAGAAGTATTCAGTCGGAACTTTCTTGTGTACTATCAAAAGGGGAACACCAAGCCATGTTTGCTTACCAACGCGCCTACTGTATGCAGCTCAGCAACAAGAACTCTCTGGCGGCACCAGGAACACTTCAATCTAAAGTCCTCCTGCAAGCCCCTGCAAGTTAGAAACCATACACAGTACCAGCTCCCATTGAAAGATGCAATCAGATGCTTCGTGTGATGGAATCCGAGTGCGTACAACAAAAAAGCAAAACCATGAAAACTGAACCCCTGCACCCGACACCTTCATTTGGAGCTGTCTGAAATATATTGCTTTGGGATTCAGGTGCGCTACACCCATGTGTTTAGGGTGTTCCCTTTCGCCTGGCCTGTCAAAGACCGCAGGTCTAAACCTTAAGCCTATAACTGCAACATTCTTAGATCCCTATGGGTTAGGGCTCAAGCTGCAAAACCCTCAAGCCAAGTCGCCTCAAGCGCCTTGTTCTTGGACTCCAGCTTTTCAACCTACGTGGAGGGTCATGGGGAATAGGTTCCTAATGGGGATTATAATTGGGGTTATTATAGCTGATAGGGGGAATTAACCTACAGACTAAGTAACCTTGAGGTTCCAAGTACCCTCCTCCCTGAACCCCAAACCCTTGAAGGTCGACATTTTCGAGGGCAAGAAGGAATAGAAGGAAAGATGACTCTGAGGATTGTGGTACAGCGTCCACCTGACGGGAGGTTATGAATGCAGCCGCTGCCGCCATCTTGAAAATGAAAAAGCCCTATTACGTCCGCAAGCCTGTCGCGGACCTCCTTATATTGGTATCTGTAAATGATGGGTTTACCTTTGGGCTCCTTTCTTTCGAGATGCGCCATCATCAAGAGCAGACACGTCCCCAAAGCCGCTCTCCACAATGCATGCACGAACCATGAATAAGTCAGGGTTTAGAATTTAGGGCGTACGTCCACGAACAACATCACTACGCCTGAAGCCCGTAATTTTCCAGCCCGTAGAACCCTTGGGAAAACTAATTCCTACAGGGCTCGTACTTTTCACCTAGTTTAGGGTTTCGGGTAAGCCCTAAACCGGTTTAGGGTTTAGACCTCGTAGGCCCCATCAAATACCCTCCTCTGGATACTAAAAAGAAACTCAGGGCCCCATAAGCTACCTCATCCTACTCCCTATAATTTACCCATGTCCGGATACTCATCAAAATTCTAAGGTACGACAGCCCATCCTGATAGATGGACGCTGAACAATAAAGAGGCTTTGAAAAGCTCAGCCCGCATGATGCGAACCCAATGACTACCCTATGACTCTCTTAGGGCCATGATTGTAGGAGTTATGATTCTAAAGCCTAAGCCTGTAGGCTTACCAAAGCCCTAAACCCTGAACACTTAAACCCTCGACCCTAAACCCCACCACAACCTTCTTATCCTGGCACATGGACCCTGAACCTTACAACTGGCGAGGCCTCGGCTTTTATGTCCTTGTCTAGGGCCGCTTTTTCCGCCTTGAAGCAAGCAATTTGCAGCGTCTATCCTACTGGGGAATATCTTTTTCAGGGATGATATGAGGATGACATTCCCGTATTCCCCAGCAAGCACCAGTAAGCTACAGGTTCTGTCCACAGGTCGGGGGACTATATTCCTTGTTTCTCATACCACCATCCTTATTCTATGCCCCCCACCAAAAAAATGTACCCCTCATTCTCGAAAACCCTAAACCCCATATATCCTGATAATATCATTATATAACCCTATATAACCCTTTAATTTAAGGTACCCAAATTTCAAGCCCTAAGCCCTAAACCCCGGGAAATCCCCAGGTCCCCGGCCACCACTTCGTCCTTCTGCGCGTGCACGGCGCTCTGCCATGCTCGGATAACCACAAGGCAGGAGCACTGGACCTGTAGGGTCGGAGCCGAAGGTTTAAGGTGTAGTACCTACTTGAAATAAAATTAAAAAACAACATGGAAACTACTAGATTATTTAGGGTTTAGGGTGCTTAAGGTTCAGAGTTTAGAGTGTGCAGTAGGGGGTCTTCCCCCTTGTTAGGTAGCATAAAAAGGGCGTAGGGACTCTTCACTGTTCTGGGGCATCCACTTTGTATCGCCTTGCTTCACAGTCATTTTAATGAAGGGCCAGGGTTTAGGGTTGTGACATCTTTTAAATGGGGGCAGGCAATGTTTGCACGGCCCTGACCATCTCGTAGCTACTATAAAATCCCGTTTGTGATCCTACATAACCGCTGTTTCCATTTGAATTCTTCTTTGCTTTTCCGTTTGATTCCGTTTGATTCCCCTGATCACAACAGCCTCAACCCTGCAGTAGCTCCGTTTTGATTTTCCGTTTTCTTATTTGTTCGTTCTCGAGTATTGGGTTCACCAATACTATCAAACCTCTGCTTGCACACAACAAAATCCCAATGGCTGAACCCTAAACTAGGGTAGGTTTGGGGGCCCGACAAAAACCTATTTTTCATGGCCTTGGTTATTAGGGTTACATAGAGAATAAGAATAGTAAATCATGGAAATTATATTCAAACCTACCCTGTAAACCTCGAACCGTTTGGCTAACCAGCCTGAAGTTCGCCCAATTTTCGCAGCGCGACCTCCTGACATCTTGCCTGAGCGCTGCGTAAGATTTGGAAATGTTTGGGATTTAGATTTTTGGGTTTTTGATTCTAAGGTTTGGGGTTGAGGTACGAGGTTTGGGGGATTGGGATTTAGGATTAGGTCGGGCAGAATCCCGACTGCTCTCACATGATTGGTGGACAGCAGACTCCAGCATGGGCCAGATTTGTAGAATAAGGTGCAGGTGCAGGGTGCCATTGTGGTTTGTGCTGTGGGGCAATGAGGATGCGTTCTCAGCGGGCGGGGCCGCTACAAAACAAACAAGTTGAACCTGTAAACCCCATTACCTACAGCTTAAGCGCAATAACCCCCTGAACAGCACGCAATTAAGTCCCACAAAGCTGTAGGTAATAATGGGCGTTACGGCAAGTTGCCCAGTCTTGCCTCTGGTTAGTGGCAAATTGAGGAATGCAGCTCTGAAACATCTTGTCACGCAAATGAGCAGTGATGTATTCAGGCTCTACAAAGAAGAAAAAGCAATGATAACAGAAACAACATAAAGCTCTCAAACCCCACACCTCTCAAAACCCTCTAGGCTTCATCCCCCGAAGGCTATAACCCCTAAAGCCCGAAACGGCCCGAAACACCTTAGCCGCAACAAAACTCCAACCCCGAGAACCCTAAAGGCCCCCAAAGCCTCTTGACCTTACCTATGGCTAGCAAGAAATGAAGAGATAGATTCTCACAGTAGTCCCTGCGTAATACCCTATAATAGCAGGGCCATGTAGTTTCCATGCCAGTTCCCTTGCCGCCGACTTGCAAGCTTTGGGACATAGCTGACCACCGCTGCGGAAGGCCTCGGTAAGGGGTTTAGGGTTTAGGGGTTAGGGTTTAGGGGTTATGGGCCCTGAGGCCTTTCAGGGGGATTCCAGGGATCTTCAAGGGTACATATATGGGGTATATGGTAGGTATACAAGGCTCCTAGGGTTAAGGGCCCATACTGGGGGCCATGGCTTCAATTTTTGAGGTAAGGGGTGTTACCGGGGTTATGGGGATTAGGGTTTAGGATTCAGGTTTAGGGTTAGGGTTAGTAGAGATTAGGGATGGTTAGGGCATGATTGGAGTTTGAGGGATTGTATGGAGTTGCGTGGAGTATACATCCTTGGGGGTATAGCATACATTACATTGGATTTAAGAATTTAGGAGGGGATATGGGGTCTGGGGTGTGGAGTTTTAGGGTTCAGGGTTTACCCGCACCCCAGAAACATGTAGAATAATCGCCCTTGCAGGCTCTCCCTGTGTGGACTTTGGCCATAAATAACAGGAGAGCAAGGTATATAACATGCCAGGATTCTGTCGAGAGGCCAACTATTGCCAGGCCATTGGGAGTTATTGCGCAATGCATCTCCAAAAAGCATACAGTGTGTGCCCACATGCCATGTGCGTGTCCTGATCGGCTCTACCCTGTACCACGCAAAGGAATATCAGATTTGCAACCTCAGAGCAAAAGCGGTTCACTCAGTCCGCTACTGCACGCCACACTCTTGACTTTGGGCAGGTGAATTCTCCATTGCGGGGTGCTGCGATAAACAACCCATTTGCATTGAATTCCATTGAAGCACACACCAGACTGTGGGACCGCTGTGCTTATCCAGCGATCCTTGTGGTACGGGGTCAACCTGACTTTGAGGAGAACTGTATGCCAGCGCATGCAATCCAAAGGGATCTGAGCCTAGTCACTTCCAGGCCGTTTGTCTGCATGTCCTCTCACGGCGGGAGCCACAACTTCCGCCATCGTTCTTGGTCGGATTGACCTCCAGAGCTCCGAGAATTTTTTCTCCTGCAATGCACGTGCAGGAGGAGGCGCTCGAGGTTTGTCCTTCGCGATGCTCGTGTCAAGTTGCAACTTGGTTCCCTCTCCGGGAAGCTAGCGAATCCGCCAAGCCTCCTGGCTATTGCAAAGAAGAGCCTTGCCCTCCATCAGATTTTGAGATTAAGTCGCCAAGGCACACTGGTCGCTGGCGTCGGCAGGTAAAGGCTGTAGCCATCTCCGGTAGGGCTTAGGGCTTTAGAGTTTCAAGCCTGTAGAGTTTGGGGCTTGGGATTTGGGATTTAAGGCTATCTAAACAGGGATACCCCTTAAGGACGCCGGGGATTTCTAGGGGAAAGTTGGGAAGGCATGCTTGCTAATGTGTGATGCCTATGATAACTCTATATATGCTTAGAATGCATATAGAACCCTATAGAATCCCTAGAAAACCTTCATCCTGAGATAACTCTAGAAAAAGCCGCTCAAGGTCAGGCAGGTAAGCAAGACATGGAAGGTTGTCAACAGTGTGGTGGCCCCATAAGAGGTTTCCTAGATAATACGACCCTCAGTATCTAGGTACCCAGAAGGGAACCACAATGTTGACAACCTTTCACAGTCCACGTGGGAAAAGAAAGGGCTACTCCATGGATGCTTGCTTCGTTTCGAAACAAACGCCCAAACCTATGATCCATGCACTTACGCTGGCAGATCCAGAGCCCCGAACGCACCCAAACCCCAAACACCTACTCCGGCTGAGGTCCTTGCCGAAGCTTCAAACGCCTCTGCTGATTGAGAGCTTGACTGAGGTTTTGGCCATGGAGCGGTGAGAACCTATTGTCTGAGCAACACCAAAGCCCCCCAAGACGCGAAATGGTAGATTGGCGTGAGAGGAAAAACCAAACAGAAACAGAGCACTATGGTCTGAACAGGAATGTCTGGGAAGCTCCCAAAACATGCGTGCGGTATACAAAGCAATCGGCCTTGCACCCCAAAGCAAAATCCTATGAAGTGGACTCCAATGAGGAAAGCCTTCTTGCAGCCCCGTGTTTGGACCCCTTGTAAGGTTTCCCTCAATCAGCCTTATCCAGGGATAGTCAAAGCTAAAGACAGCTAATTAAGCTTACTTAGGAGGACCTATATCGGGAGCAGGACCCATCTTTGGCTTTTAGCAAGGAATGCCTTTTTCTGAGAAGTGAAAGGTTCACTCCGAGGCCGTACTTGGAGGTTCTTATGGAGGATTCAGTAGGTACGTGCATAATGAAGGATAACCGGGGTTGTTGTATATATATATATATGGCTTGTATAGCGGTCATAGGTATACTTACTAAGTTTTCCATGACCCTCGAGGAAGCGTCTCACCGCTCAGCCCGGAAGCCCCAAGATGCAACAAAAGCTCAAATCACCTGGCTTGATCTTGATAAGTAGGCCCTGCCCCATTATTCTCCAAACCGAAAGTCCACTACATCATCCCTCCATCACAGAAACCCATGGAACCCTACAACGTCCAAAGGGGCCTCTCAGGATTCGAAATAATCTGTAATCACCTCCCCCAAAATTTTTAAAAGCCATCCTCCCCCCCTCCAATATTGAAAATATACAATGTCCACACATACTTTTGGTCCACTACGACCCAATAGTTGGTCTTGGGGGCAGGGGTGTTGTTTACTACCGGCAGGGGGGAATCGATTAATCCTTTAAGCCTCCGATACTCATGAGCTTGTGCATGGCCGAGCGTCCAAAGGACAAAGCAAAGCAAGGTGACGAACCATGTGTTCTGGTGCTCCTTCCTGAACTTACTGGGGCTTAGTAGGGGAATATGGGGATATAGCCCCTACATAATCCCTATATAATATGTTCCTTTCTTCCCTAATTCCACCCAGTAAGTAAAGGCTTCGCTTGAGAGTGGGAGGAGGTTCAGGACACCACCACTTCCAGGTGGGTAGTTACCAGGTGTCCCTCAAATCGGGGTTTCCCAAAATGAGGGTTTATATGGGTATCTTTTGGGGTTTAGAGTTTCCCTGCGCGTCCCTATAACAAGGATTATAGTAGTTTGGGGTCTATACTGGGGTCTCCCTATGTGGGAAACTACCATTTTTGCCAACAACTCGTATAAGGGTGATGGGCTAGGAGGACCCCCCACCCTGTAATAGTGGTATAATAGGAATATAAGAGGACCCTAATATAGTTACTAGTATCCCTTATACTCACGATTACAGGGTGGGGGTCCTCCTAAGGTCTATCCAGGCCTCCTGTAAGCATACCCACCAGGGACCAGGGACGCTCGTTACATCCAAAGTGCCCTGAAAGTGACTGCCCTGCGGACAAGCACTTGACAGATGCATGTTGGAATCCCTTTCTACACAGGTTGCTTCCAAAGAAAGCCCTAAACCCTAAACCCTTAAACCCTAAACCCTCAACCCTTAAACCCTGAACCCTGAATCCCAAAGAAAGCTCTTGTTTCTGTAGCTGAGCACTCCAGGCTCTGTTTTTCAACCGATATCAAGAACAGGCCATGAAGTTCCGCATTGCCTAGAGGCTAATTCAGTTTAGCGTTTAGGGTTTAGTGTTTTAGGGTTTTAAAGAAAGCTCTTGTTTCTGTAGCCGAGCACTCCAGGCTCTGTTTTTCAACCGATATCAAAAACAGGCCATGAAGTTCCGCATTGCCTAGAGGCTAGTTCAGTTTAGCGTTTAGGGATTAGTGTTTTAGGGTTTAGGGTTTTAGGGTTTAGGGGACCTGAAATGTAACTGTAACTTGCGGCGCAGCTTGCTTCTACATGTGCATTTCTCAGAGTACACCTTGTAAAATTGTAGTACCGAAGCCAATAATGAAACCCCCAGACAGCCCATTACCAATTGAAGTCTACTGTAAGTACCCTGTACTCGAAGCCCTGGGTGTCTACTAGAGCTGGATACTTCCCTATACGCTCCCCCAGACATCCCGTTAATTCAAGTCTTTACTCGTAGGGGATTTCGATTAAAATCTGGTTCAAACCTTGCTATACAACTAAGCTGGACCTCTAATTCCTTGTTACTTTACCCTCGCATGGCCTCTTTTAACGTAGTTTTCCCGTTTTGAACGTAATCTTCCAGCAGTTTGGGTGAAAAAATACTTGGGAGGTACTATTCATAGGGGCAGAGGGTTGTTAGCCCAACTATACAAAATGTGTAATTGTTTTGGCCCATGCAATACTTTTGAGAGGGCCCCTGGGCGCCCCTAAAGCGCCAGAAATCCCCTGAAGCCCTCTAACCAGCCTAAACTCCGCTAACCCTAAACCCTTAAACCCTAAACCCTAAACTCCAGACCCTAAACCCTAAACCCTTAAACCCTGAACCCTAGACCCTAAACCCTAGACCCTAGACCATAAACCCTTAAGCCCTAAACCCTTAAACCCTAAACCCAAAACCAGGGTTCCAACTTAATTTGGGGCCATGCAAGAAGTCGGAGGCCAGGGTCCTATGAGGACCAACTACGCTTCATGGGGGGGAGGACTTACATAACGAAGGGGCACATAAGGGACACACAGGGACCATGGGGAGATGTATAAGGGTAGATGAGGTGTAGTCAATATTACCCAGAAAATTACTGGACTTGGGTCTCTTTAGGGACTGTAACAGGGACTAAACTACAAGAGCGACCCCAATGTCCTCGGTTAAGGATCCCTTAACAAGCTGAATATTGACAGGCTCCTAGAAGTCTGATATGAGCTCTCTACATGGTAACCTCTCCAGTACCTGCTGTAGATCTTACTGTAGGGCGATCTCATCAGAGTAGGGTCATGTACTGCTGGATTTAAATCCTTCCTGTGCTTTGCAAGCAGATCTCGAACCCCCTCCGCCCCATGATACGCCTCCCAATCCCAACAAAAATGAATCATCCCCGTAAATGGTACTATACTGAGGAGCTCATTGCTAGACGGTGGAGGTTACTTTTCAGGGGGGCTAGGCATAGGATGGTCTGCAGGCGAGGCGCTTCTCCACCTTGACCTGCGTTTTTTGACATGCCTGCAAAGACCATGGGAAGCTAATCGCGTGTAACTGGGTTGCTGTTGAGGAACTTAGAGTACGTGACCGTAATATGGGTCGGTATATAGTCAGGAATAAGGGATCCTTGTAGTAGTAACTTAGTTTAAGTTCCTGAACTGCAAACCAGGCACGGGTGGGGTGTTGCAAGGGGACATCTACCCTCACTTTTGGACTTATTTACCCATTACTTAGTCCCCTTTGGGCGATGTCTTAGCCCCTTCCCCCCTGGCTCCCCATGAAGTAAGATGGCTTACCATCGCCCAAACTTACATGGAATCCAGGATGAAGAGCTTGCGGTTCCATGTTGGCGTCGGGAGCTTTCAAATTTGGTACTTGCATCTGAGATGTCCGGGTTCTTAGGTATGATGAGGGGATCACACTCATCGCATGAGCTAGTCTAAACTCCGAGTGTCTCCTGTAAAATCCTCTGTAATCCTCTATATGGTTGTGAATCAAAACCCCGTTTTGTCGCGCCTCCCCCCCCCACCACCCCTGTTACATACCCCTTTGTCGCGGCCTGTTGTTACATACCTTTGTCGCGAATGCTTGGTGCAGGTATGCCCTACAAAAGAACCTTGTCGCAAAGGTGCTTGTCGCAAGCCAGGAGATTCTGTTACAAACCTATGTCGCGGAATGGCCGCCTAAGCCTGCTACAATCCCGGTGATTTTGATTCACAGCCATATAACCCCCTTTGAGGATTTTAGACCATAGCTCACATGAGGGATGTGCTCAACTTCTGCATAAGAGGCCTGCGGAATCAAGAATGTCCGGGATCCGGTTGGGTGGACAACGACTTATCCTACTGGGGGCGTATAGGGAATAAGGTTGATGGTGTATGGTTAGGAGGGAATCAGGCAACAGACCTGCTACAATGGAGAATCAAATGGAAAACGACATGGAAACAGAATTTACAGGGGTAATATTGGGCTAGTTACTGGGAGTGAGTAGGGAATAAGGAAATATATGAGCCATAGTCTAAACTCCTAGTATCCCCCTTAATAACCCCTGTAGTAGCTCCCTATATTATTCCTTATATAACCCTCTTTTAAGGAGTTTAGACTATAGCTCATATATTGTATGGGGATTACATTCCCTGATTCCCGACTAACTAGCCACCCGTAAGTGACATCGTAAGTGAGAGCCAGGATCCCCAAAGCCCCATAGGATGCCAAGACCCTATAGCCCCCCTTAAGTAGATAGAATATGGCTTTGGGTATATCATAATAAGATCCCCCATATACACCATATTTCTATCTACTTAAGAGGGACTATAAACCCTAAATAACTCCAAACCTTAAACCCCAGAGAGCTTTCATTTCAGATCTTCAGAGGTCCTTAGGCGCTTGGGCTTGGGTTGTATGCGTCTGGCTTTGGTTGGGTTGCAAGAAGGATGCCAGATAAGTAATTTTGTTCGTTGCGGCTATGGTGTGTATATGGAGAGTTTGTTAAAGTGAGTGTGAATGTGTGTCTATATATATATATATAGATAGGGTGCCAGTTTGGGGAGCCTATAGATATTATCTGTACCTTACACACCATGCCGCTCCGGAAGTCTGCTTCCTTGTCGCGGATTACTTGCAAAATCTTACGAACCTCGTCCGCGATGTCAGATACCTAAGACCCTAGACCGTCATTGTTGCATTGGTAGGCTATCTGAGGTCGTGTTCTGCAACAGCGCGCAAGCTTCTACAATTGTATATTTGGGCAGCAAACTTCCTTCATTCCAAAAGTAACTAAGTGAACTCTTAGAGGAGTGCATAAACATGGAAACATCCCATACGCTTCTGCTTTCAAACCTTGGAACCCCAAAGCCCTTAATGCGCTAACCCCAATATCAAAAGCTCACACCAAAATACAAACTCCTCGATGATATTCTCCGTTCCGACATACTCCTACTTTTTTTAGTTGTACACCATCAAGCAAAACCCCCCAAGCAAAAGTACACACATCAGGGTCTGTAGCCTCCGCTCGCATAACCTGCACATGCCATGCCCGCAGAATCGGCACCAAATCCTCAGCAAGAAGGACTCCGGAAAGCTGGCTGATTGCAAGGTTTAAAGTCCCCCTTGAGTAGGTAGAATATGGGATCTTATTATAATATACCCAAAGCCATATTCTATCTACTTAAGGGGGAGTATAGTCTTTTAGCTTTAGCAGTTAGAGTCTCCAGCTTGGGGCATTTCGGGTTTTGGGTTCAGGGCGTGCAACCTCCATCTGGAACTCGAACCAGGGACCCCAAATACGGACCTGAGAAAAGACAGGAACCATGACTCCTAAAGGAGGCTTTGTAAAGCTAATTGGGAGTCTCATGCTTGCGGCCTTTTGTGGGTCTCTAATTACGCCTTGTGACTCAAAGTTACAATTGTTCTCAATTTGAGGCTCGTTTTTGTATAAACTTCTCCTCTCCAGTATGTTCAGGCCTTCTGGCAACACATATTATTGCTTGGGAGGCTACTGCCAAAAGGATGAATCCTACCTCCCTTAGACTCCATGGCCCTTGCGAGATGGGTTGTTTGCACAGCCACCCACCCGAGCACTCGGCAGATTCTTCAGGCATGCCTACAGTTACAGACTGAAGCCACATTCAGCCCTGTCAGCACCCCGCACATCCATGAACCTGAATACAAGCACCCGCCGCGCCATGGGTCCTCTAATAGAAAAGCAGCCCATGTGTACACGCTTGCCCAATTCCAAAGGCACCCTGAATACCCTCAACAACACTTGAACGAAACCTACTCCCTGCAATTCCTCTCGGTATTCAAATCAGCTTGCCTTGTACCCTAGAAGACCTTGGAATCTGAAAATATACATAGCTCCCTAAAAAGGTCTGGGCCTCACAAGGACCCACTGCGAAAGCAACCATGGCTTTCCTGCTGCGCATCCCTCAACATAGGAAGACAGAACACATCAGCCGCTTTAGGGACCTTAGACGATGACACATATTACACAAGACTCTTCGGCGGTTGGAAGGCTATGCTCTCTCCCCTGACCTCCCCAAACAGATTCCACACAAAGGGAAACATGACGAATCAAGAAAACAAGACCAGAAAACGCCGAAACAGCAAAGGAAGCAGCCCAATACTCTATCAACCATGTTGCATCTGTAGGCCGGAAGAATCTGACCCAACCTGGCTCAATGGCACGGCTTGTGGGCACTGGACAGCTTTGCTAAAGTTAGCTAACCTGGAATAGGGGCATGTCAAGGAAACCAACTGGTGGGTAGTTATCAGTTGGGTATCCCTGAAGGAGGCCTATATGGATCTCAGGAGGTACGTACCGGGTAACCACCCACCTAAGGGTGTCCTTGGCCATGTTGGGTTGTTGTCTACGTAAATCACCATCTGTGGTGAGGTCGGGTGGGCCATCTTATGTTTGTCCGGTAGTGAGGGAAATGGAAGAAGTGATCCCCAGAATAATACTTGTATTACATTAACCTTCACACCAGTTTCTACAACCCTTCCCTGACAAGCACCCGGGGCTGAGCCACCTGTGTGGGAGGCGGGTATGATATACGGGCATAGTCCCCCCTAAGTAGATAGAATATAGCCTTGCGGATATTATTCTAAGATCCTCATATACCCCACATCCTATCTACTTGAGGGGACTGTATGTGGTCAATTCCCAACCTACTGGGTGCTGTACTTCACAGATAGTCTAAGAGGAAGGGCCTGTTTGCCATGCTTTTGGGAAGCACCCATGTAACTCATGCAACAACTCCGAGATTTAGGGCTTCCGATACTCTGGTTGCCTTGTAATTAACCTGCCATACCTGAAGCTAGGTTTCCAAGGGCTGATCTTAGAGGGCCATGGCAAACCTTACCGTGACGCTCTTAGAAAAGACGCTCAGCAGGGTCCACCGATCTTTCTTTGAATGTGAGAACTTGTGAGAACTTGGGAACCCCCTAACCCTAAGCCCCAAACCCTAAATCATCCTAAACCCTAAAAAGCCCCAAACCCAAAAAAGAGGATATCACTAGGGTTGGGGTTGCCAAAGCCCTCTTCTTACCTAAGCCCTAGACCTGAAGCATCCCTCAGATCCCCATAAAACCTGCTTTCATGTCATTTTCTGCTTTCTTCTCCGCATGATTCTGTATTTTAGGGGTTGGGCCTACAAGAACCGACAGGAATCCCAGTGTTAGAAGTCCTGGGATGATCTGTGCATCTGCTGCGAGTTGAGAAAATCTTCGACTGCCTCTTTTGATTCGAAAAGAAGATGCCAGGGATTTTCTAGGGGCCGTATGATACAGCGGACCCAAAAATAGACCATCATGTGGACAACCCCCTGCATGTATTCGGGACTACCATGTTTTGGGGAATTTGGGGTGGTGCAAGATTTCCTCCATCCAGAAGAGCAAAGGTCTTTCCAAAATCCCTCGTACCCTAAACCCTAGCCCTTAAACCCTAAACCCTGGGATCTACAGGTCCAAATGTAGGGGCGTAAATGGTTGGCGTTGACTTGGAGAGGATGTTATAATTACAATAAACATATGAGGCCTTGAAGGGAATAACGCCCTTAATCATCCTTATCTCAGGCCATGTGGGGCGTAGAGTTTCTTGAGCCCCAAACCAGTCGTCCTCCGACCCTGAGTCAGGCTTTTGAAAGCCCACCTGCAAGAAAGGACCCATACTAATAAGAACTTCCAAGCCCTAAAAGTCGACTGATATGATACAACTGGGTAGCGATTTTTTGGGTGTTTGAACCTAGTAAGGTTATATCTTTTATCTAAAATAGTATACTCCAAAAGGAGGAAACAATCTTACTCTATAGTGGGTACCATAATATCCCCAAATAAGGTACTACTCAACTGAACATGCAGCCCTGCCTTTCTGAAACTTCCTCTTCTGCACGATCTTCTTCCAACTGCTGAAGGCGACCCCTCGCCTGCGAGCTCCATCTTTGGTAGTGGGGAAGTCTGCAACAGCAGTAGAAGCAATTACCTTTGATAGCAATAAGAATTTGTTGTACAGAAATGCTAGATACTGAGGACAGCAATGGAACTCTAGTAAGAGTAGTAGGAGTAATAGTTGTGATGCCCGCAGTTAGGCTTTCGAATCTGGAGTTTAGGAAAGTAGTTTCAGGTCGGGGCTGCAAACGACTGAGCGGCTAAGGGGCTGCCTTTACTGCACTCATATGAGCTATAATCTAAACTCCGAGTATGCCCCTTATAACCCCTGTCGTAGTTCCTTATATAATCCGTTATATACCCCGCTGTAAGGAATTTAAGACTACAGATCATAAGAAGGGAACAAGATGGGCAATTCATCAGGTTGCAGCGTACAGAATTCCCCGTCCTCGCCTCCCTCCGACGCCACCGAAGCGATGACCGTCATATGAGCTAGTCTAAACTCCTTTAGGGGTTTTATATAGGGGGTTATGTGGGGGACTATTTTTGGCTCATTAAGGGGGATACCGGGAGTTTAGACTATAGCTCATATCGATACCGCAGGGTTTAGGGTTGCAGGGTGTAGCCTTCGGGATTGGTGGGGTCAGGGTTTCCGTGCTGAACTGTTAGGACCTCATAGGGTACGTAAACAGCAGAGCAGAAAACTAGTGTTGGTCAGCAAGCAAGCGGCAGTTTCAAGGGACTACTTAGGATTTTAGGGCTTAGGGCCTATTAGGAGCTTTCTTGGGGACACCTGGCTAGGAAATAACCTAGAGCTCCTCCCAATCCCGTCCCCATACACCCTCAACGCTGGCCCCTGCAAGAAGGCGTAAGAAGACCAACACACCCGGCTTTTCAAAAAATCAAGAGCCTGTTCAAGTCTTAAAGCCACAAGAAGGAAACCGCCCCGACTACCCTTTGTTGAAAAGTTCCAGGTTGGTCGCCCTGTAGGATGCCATGCAATTAGACCTAGGGCGGAGGGTTAAGGGGGCTTGGCAAGCTTACATATATCCCCCAGACCATTTTTTTTACCAATTATTAACCTACTCACGCAGTCCCTGACCCTGAACCCTTACTAACATACTTACAGCCCCAAACCCTAAGTGATGTGCCATCCTTTCCCCTTTCTTTTCCATGTCTTAACCTTTGACACATGAGCTATAGTCTACACTCCTAGTATCCCCCTTCATAACCCCTAAAACACTTCCCCATCTCATCCACTATATAACCCCCAACCCTAAACCCTAAAACCTAAAGCCCTAAAACCCTAAACCCTAAGGAGTTTAGACTATAGCTCAACTGAAGCGAAATGCTGCTTCGAGGCGATGCATGGGTGAAGGCAGAGATGCAGTAGGCAATGGCTTGGCGCTTGGCCTAGGGTTTAAATGGGTTTGGGGTTTAGGGGTTTAGGGTGTAGGGGGTTAGGGTTGAGCTGATTAGACCTCATCAATCCCTTAGTTGAACGTAGGGGCCTAAATAACTACCAAGATAATGTTTTCGTCTAGCATGGGGTATCCCTTACCCAATTTCTAGAAGGAACCTGGGACTGTTATCTTTCACATGATTTGGACCCCTGCATTACCTTTAAGAAGGTCCTAATCGGGAATTCTGAGATCTATAGTAAAAACCGCACCGTGGAGGGCTTACGGATTAGGGTTGGGGGCTCAGGGTTTGGCGCTACCAGTGGGCCCAAACACAAACCCTAATTGAGTCAGGCTGCGCGGATTCTTAATACTCCCCCTAACTCTCCGCAAAAAACATTGGAATGTTGTTTTTTCCTCTTCGGGAGCTGGTTTTCGGTGGAGGAGATTATAATCCAAAACCTGTTGCCAGGACTTTCTCTTGGAAGGGTGCAGACCTCACCACCTGGCTCTGCACGAACACCCTACCCTAAACCCTAAACCCGTAACCCTAAACCCAAACCCCCGAACCTGGAGCCCTGGAACACTCACACCACCAAAAACAAGAGAGAAGCACCCTGAACCCACGCCCTGCCCACTAAGTGTGTTTTGCAGTCTTGCTGCTGGATCTTCGTCCTTCCGGAGGCTCTGAAGGTAACAGTATCCTTTGAGGATCACAGAGGTGCGTCTTAGGGTTAGTGGATCAAGGGTGATAGTTTCGGGGGTCAATGGGGAGTTGGGGAGGAAGTACATAGGATGTTCTGGGCATGAGGATGCTGGAAGCAATGGTTCAGGGCTAAGAGTTTGGGCTCTCTGCAGAAGCATGATTAATGCACTTTCTAGTGGCTCTCTAGGAGGGCGATCGCCCCCCCATGTACCATTATATATTCTAATGAATGTTCTTTAAAAGGGGGGATTGTTATCAGGGGAGGAGATCAATCCTCGCAACCCATCACAATGAGAAAAGACACTGTGGTCAGAAGCCAGAAGTCTAAAGACCCGAGTAGGACAGGCATGAGGTTCTGAGCAGGCCACAGTCAGTGGCGCAGAATGAAAAACCGAAGCAGCTACTACTTTGCTGGAGCTGCATGTCAAGTACCGCAGCTGAGGAATCATGCCTCCCTGACGACCGGCAACGGCACCAACATCAGGAACAAAGAAGACAAAGCAACCTGACTAAGCCTGAGACAATAGTAGCAACAGAACAACC
Organism: Symbiodinium pilosum; assembly: GCA_905231905.1. Classification (NCBI taxonomy): domain Eukaryota; class Dinophyceae; order Suessiales; family Symbiodiniaceae; genus Symbiodinium; species Symbiodinium pilosum. Next base: position 39,559 of record CAJNIZ010024647.1, read on the forward strand.
CAGACCCCTGGGAGGATCTGAAAATCAGATCCCCTATATAGACCCATTATACCCCCCATATAATCCTTATATATTTCCCCATATGGTTCTAGGGGATCTAGTTTTTAGATCCCTTTTGGGGTCTGGGAAAAGCCTCATGAGCCAAGGAGCTATGCCAACCCAGGAACACGGATTGCAGCATCATCACAGGCTGATCGTTCGCGAAATGCGTCATGGCCGAGATGATCTGTCAAGACTGAGCAATGCCCCCCCTCATAAAGGGACCGCATTCATGCAGGGTGGGGGTGGACTTTCGCGATTTAGGGGAGGGATGAACCTCAGGGAGTCCTCAAAAAGCTCACGAGACGGATGTTCAAGAACAAAGTAGATGTGTCCAGCAGGAACAGGCACACCCCAGTGGTTTTTTCTTGGACAACTTTGTATTTCGTAAGCGCATGTTAACAGCTTCGTAAGTATTTACTCGAAGCTACCCCACTCCATTGGCTCTTTGCTCGGGACGCCTCGCCGTGTGGACCTCTTAAAGAGGTTATAAGGGTTATATAGGGGTTATATAACATAGGGACGGATTATATTCGGATTATACAGGTCTTATACATATATACCTAGAGAGATTACACAGGGATGAAGTTTAGGGTTGTTGCCCGTTTGCAACCGTGTGCGCTTCGAAGCCCCAACCGCCGAAGCGCGGCCTGGTTCCGAAAATCCGAAACCTTCGACCCCAAAACACTATCTATAGCACCCAAAGTTAGGATTTAGGGAAATAAGTTAGGGTCCCGTTTTGGTACCCCTAAGTATTAGGCGCCGCATTACAATTCATCAAAAGGGGCCCATAATTTTGAGAATAACACCAAAAATCCTTCTTATAGGGACCGCCAAAAGACACCCCCTTAATCTGGGAAACCCTCCTTTTGGGGATGATATTGGGTTTAGCACCTCACCAGGTGTGCCAGAAGCTTTGAGCTTGGCAACCAGAATCTTGGCTTTCAAGCCTCAGAGCTTTCACAAAGAGCGCAAGCTTTAAGGTTTGGGATTCAGAATTTACATGAGGGGTTTAGGGCTTAGGATTTTAAGTTTAGGGGTTTAGGGTGAATGGCCTTGGTGTCCTTGGAGGCCTACAGGGAAGTAAGCCTGATTCCCCACCGCCTCAAAACGAAACATCTGCTACACTCTTAAGAAAATGCTCCACACTTCCCGAGTGTCTGCCAATAAGGGTCATGTAGAGGCCTGAATGATTAGAATAGGGCTTTCGTTGGGGTACATACGTACTACTGTTCTTTCTCAAGGGCTGCTTGGGACTAATGTTGGAAATCAGTATTGATTCAATGCTCTTCATCAAGTACTCAAGTACGCTCGATGTTGAAAAATCTTGGAAGGATGGGGCGCCGTGAGGAAACTTTATACAGACCCAAAAGAATCCACGTCAAGGGCTCACAAGACCCTGAATCAATGCAGAGAGCGTCGAAACTTCTGATAACCACCTGGTCCCAAGTAGGACACTACAACCACCAGTAAAGTGCCTGAACAGAGCATGGCTGTGTGTCCGCTTTACTAAGTCTTCATATCCTTTGCACTTATAGAACCGCAAAAGGTGTGCCTACATGCCTGGACTGCCTTATAATCCCTGTAGACGTCCTGTGATTACACTACATTCCCTTGTTCCCTAGTAGCCCCAGCAAGCCGACTGTTTTTTTTTGAGGCCGGAATTTCAAAAGTTCTGGAATTTCCGGTTTGGAGTGGCCTGCAGAGGGCCCTCGATGAAGAAGGACGCCATGGTGTGACCCCCCCACATAAGCGGTTTAGGGTTTAGGTTTTATGTTCTAGGATGTTCTAGGGTTTAAGGTTTGGGGTTTAGGGTTCAGGGTTTAGGGGGGGTCTAGGGTTCAGGGTTTAGGGTCTCCACATACTCCCAAGCACATAAACATTGAGCTCGAAGGCACCAACCACAATCCGCAAACCACGATGCTCATTACGTAGACTGTTTGCCGGACCCTCGGAGGATCTAGAAAGTGGTTCCCCCTAAAGGGCTCCTAGAAATTACCCAATAGTAGTATAGGGTACCATAATGGGGGTTCTAGTTTCTAGATCCTCCCAAGGGGTCTGGGTTGGTTGCCTTGTGGAAACTTGCTGTTCCAAGAAGCTCTCAACCTGACTCACCCAGCGGCGGAAGATGCACAGCTGCGTTACCTCAAGTATCATTGAAGGGTCTTAGTACTGCTTTTGAACAATAGATGGGGCTCCTTGTCTTGCTTTCTGGGTATCATTTTAAGTGCTCGTGAAGCAGATAGAGGAGTCCGTGTAGTTGACAGCATAACCCTAAACCCCGAACGACGTTACAGGCATTAGGGTCTCGGAAGCACCCTGAATCCTAAACCCAAACCCCAAAACCCTAAATCCGAAACAACAAACCGCCAGTGTGGAGGCTCGGCTCATCCCTCTGCTCAAGCAGCAAATCTTGAGACGACCAGCTAGGCAAAAACAAATTCACAATTCTCCACACGCATCTGAGATTTCATGAAACCTAGGGGGACTTGTAATATGGGACACCAATGCCCTAACAAACCAAAACTCCGACACAACAAACCTGAACCCAGCACTTCGTCCAGCCCCTATGTAGCCATCTCTATGTCACCTGGCTAGTGCCCAGAACCACCCGGAACTCTTGCGTAACACTTATCGAGACACCGCGTTGTTCTCGCTCGACATGAAGATGAGGGCCCTCTCAACCTTCGTCTCACTTCGAAGTAATCTACCTTGGAATGAGACAGGGCCGTCACAACTGAGTTCCTCGACAATTAGGCTATCCTTAAGTGGGGCGTCCGCAGCACGGATTGTGTAGCTTTAAACCAGAAAACACCCACATGCGAATGGCTCCTTGGAACCATCACAGGGGGTTGTCAAAAGCTATGGTTCCTTTATCGGTGCCCAAAATGTTAAAAGCCACCATGTTGACAAGATACCCTCTACGCACCTCAAAATTCCCAGTTGCCACCTCATTTTCCATGATCCTTTCCATTTGTTTCTCCATGTCAGGCACATTCCCACAAAATGACAACCCCCTGATGAGATTCAGTTACATCAGGGCTCCTTAGAGAAGGGGATATAGAGTAAGAGCAGGAGATATTAAGGGGTGTCCAAAAGCATGGGCGCTCCTCCTTTGGGGGGCAGTCCCTCTTGTATGATTTGGGGTCTACGTTGGGCCCCCCGTTTTTGTAAACCCCGATACAGATACCCATACGTCTGTTAGGAACCTGCGTGATTGCCAGCCAATAGCTCCTAGTTGCCCCACTGCATGAGTTCAAAGGTCTAGGATTTAGGGGTCCCATTTTCTTTAACATTACCCCTGTATAAGATGGGAGGTGCTCCTTGCGCCAAACGGATACGTACCAGTACTTGCAGGTCTCCTTTCGAAACCTTGACTCATAGACAGAAGGTTTAAGGTATAGGCAAAGGTGTTGAATTGGCCATTTGCATTTGGCTGGGAGCCAACAGATCCCAGAACCATACGAGCTTTTGTCGCAAGGCTCGAAGTGTCTGCATAGAAAAGTCTACTACTTCAGGAGCAGCTAGCTCTTCCCAACAACCCAAACAACCACAACTTGGACTGCTAGCCGCACCTGGTGATCTAGCCAGGTGCAGACTAAACAAGTTGAGCACGTGTCAGTTGAGTACACTGCCCCAACCCTGTAACAGCCTATATTAGGAGTAATACTAAGGGCTATACATAATCGTGTTATAAATATTGTCCGAATATTACAGAGTGGGAGCAGTATCCTACGTGTCAGGTAACACGAACGGTTTTCTAGCAAAGGTTTCAAAAGTCTCTTGGCCTTTCAGATGTGGCCGTGCGCTGCGGGCTACACGATCCTTTTTGGGGGTCCCTATAATAAGGATTAGGGGCTTTTAGGGTCTATGTTGGGGTCCCCCTATTTCAGTTAGGGGTACCTTTTTGGGGCTCCCTCTAACAAGGATTAAAGAATTTTGCGGTCTACGGTATATTGGGAACCGCCTATCTAGGGAAAGTAGCTAACCCCAGAAACAATGTCAGCCAAGGTACGTGAGAGCCCCTGTACCTCAGATTGCAATGCACAGCAAGCCTACCAGTTTCATTAGCAGTAGTCTTGGACCCTCAAAATGGCCCATTGTAATGTCTTGAAATGTGGGTGGCTTCATTAATGTTGAGCTCGGATTATTCATGCATAGTTCTATGCTGGTCTCTATGGTCTGGAGTAATTACTATCACTTTTTTGGATGTTGCAGCTCCCCGTTGGGCAGTGTACTATTTTGTGTTGCGTTCAGGTAGGAGAAATTCAGCTTAATAAACCTCCTTCAGGACGATTTACTTCGTGGCTTTAAGGGATGTGGGGATACTAAACAGTCAAGGAACTAAGCTCAGATAGCATCACCATAGGCTTACCATGGCATATATGTCACTGCCGTACTACAGGATCGCGCCAAGCAAGGATCTCAGAATCCAGCTACATTGTGTCCAACTTGCTCCGAGCTTGGCGAACCCTTGGAAGCCCTAATCCCTACAACCTTTACACCCTAATGCCTACATCTTAGCTTACAAGGCCCAGAGTAAGCGGAAACTCTACGAAGTCATGGAATTCTACAAACCCTGGACTCTCAATCCTGGGGATGATTGCACAATGCCCCATCGCTGAGAAGTTGCCCTAAACCTTACCTGTAACCCCAATTACCTACAGTTTTATGGGATATACCAACTAATTGAGGGCTAGTTACCACTAATCTGTAGGTATTTGGGGTTACAGGTAAACCTTAAGCCCCAAACCCCAACCCAAACCCCAAGTGAACCTGCCTGGTCTGCAGTGGCAGCAAATGCCCACGCTTGGAAGATGGCCCGCTTCTCGACGGCGGGCGCAAAAGCCATGACGGCCTGGTTTGAGGTGTAGGGAACGCTTCCATAGGAGCTAAAGGGATTCTTTGGCGCGAACATACGGATTATATTGGGAGTTACAAGGGATAATGAGGTTTTAGGGTTAGGGGTTTCTCTACAAAACCCCTCAACAGGAGTAAAAGAAAACTTCCCACACGGGATCATGTATGCGGTTCTGGAGAGATTATATACAGGGGTTGTCGTGGAAATATTGGGAACATGGCGATGTCTAGCGCTTCTGGCTCTTTACAAAAAATCATGCGGCGCTTGGCCCAGAACACAGTTTCTGATGTAGGGAAGCCGGGAAACTACGAGAGGGGCTCACGCTAATAAAGCAACCTGAATACAAGACTTGTTCCTTTCTAACATAGGGGCCTGAATAATTGGAATAGGGGTTCAAGGTCCACTAGGCTGTTCTCAAATATGGATTGTTCAGAAACAATGTTGGTAAGATTTGGCAAGTTTTCAGGCTTCTACCTCGAACACCGTATGATATCCCCCGATTTTTGCCAGCTTCCATTTCACTTTCCATTTTCCTATCCGTTTGATTTCCTATAATGCCTGTATATCGTTGTAGAGCTTCAAGAAGTCCTGCTGTGCTAGACGTCATACTGGGGAGCAAGGATATTTGAGCTGGACAAAAATCCCTAAACCCTAAACCCTTCTCTAATCTGTTGCCCTCTCCGGGACATGTGGAATTTCAAATGCTAGTAAAGACAAGCCGCAGAAAGCCAAGGAACCCACGTGTCGCAATCGATCTTGGAGCTGTGAACTGTTTTAGTCTTAACTCCTAGAATCCCCTTTATTAATCCCTATAATGGTACCCTATATAATCCCCTATATAAACCCTCCGGAGTTTAGACTATGACTCATGTTGATTCACAGCAGCGCCCGTGTTTTTTTGTGCCAGGAGTATTAAATGAAACCGCGAAACATCACACAGGAGCTCTGGGACCACCACGACAGTTCTGCTACTTGGATACTTCTCACATAGAAAAAGCATAGCAACTCCCACCCTTGCAGAAATCGTACTTTCCCGAAATACGGGGAAACCCCAATGTAGACCGCAAACTACCATATTAGGGAACCCCAGGAAAAAGGTACAAAGGGAATGACTTGCCCGGTTCTACCCAGCCTTGTGGAAAGCAGCCTGCTTGCCCTGCATCTGCAATCGGAAGGCCTGCAACCTCACCTTCGTTCAGGAGCTTGGTCTGAGGATGGCACCCTAAGATTTGGGGGAGGTTTTCCAAATTTAAGGGTACCTTTTTGGGGGGTCCCTACAATAAGGTTCACGGTATTTTGGGGTCTATATTGAGGTTCCCTTCATTTTGGTCTATGTCTGTGAGGATTGAAGGTGTGAGCGTAGCAGTTTGGTTGCAGACGTGTAGGCATGGCACCTGTGCCAAACTCCATTCCATGCTGCGTCGCTCTCCACTGGAAAAATAATGCAAAGCGTCAGCGTCGTATCAATGGTGATACTCTTTTTCCATCTTCTGTGCTAGTACTATGGCCGCTTTTACCGTAGGAGGATCATATAGTGCAGTGGGGTACAGCATCAATGCTGCGTGCGTTTCCTGAAGTGCTACCCAAAAGACCCTCCAGGGCGAAAAACGCAAGGCAACTGGCAGATAGGGTAGTTTCTCAAAATCAGGGGCCTTGTGGGGACCCTAGGCATATAGGATGAGTATGAGGGGGCTATGGGGCCCCTACCATGAATTCTATAGGTCATGTAATGCGAAACTCCCATGTTATATGATGAGCTCATGCCGGCTTTCAGAACGTAATTACTGATGTCTAAAGCCTGTGCAGGAGCACTTTGGGGGGAAAATCTGTCCGCAACAATCCAGGCGAATTGAAGCCTGAAGCCCATAGAAACCAGTTGGAACATCAGAATACTCCATGATACAGAGACCTACCAACATCATTTAAGGCTTAGGGCTTAGGGTTGAGGGTTTGTCATAGTATGGTCCCTGAGGCTTATGTATAGGGTACCTCAAATAGACCTCAGGATGGTCCTGGTAGTTACTGCGGCTTCTACAGGGTTATAGGAGTTTACGGTTTAGACGTTTTGGGGTTCAGGGTTTGGGGTTTTTAGGGTTTAGGGTTCTACATTACCCTCCCTATGAATTCTGACCACCCTCAACATCTTGAAATTCAGAAAGCTGAAGCGGGTCCCCCAACTAAACCACAAACCAAATTCACAACCCCTTGCTTTAAGTGTATTCCCTGCTTACAGCGGAAAAGACGAATGACTCTGTACCTATATATGTATATATCTATATGTACATACCTCTGCCGCTTCGACTTTCAGGGAGTTTTCCTTTGTACCCTTTGAGTTTGTACCCTTGGGTTGGGGCCCCTAAGCGGTGGAAAATGGCCCTTAATGAGGGTATTTGGTACCCAAAACCTAGGGTTACAAACATTAAGGGTTCAAACTTAAAGCCTTTGAGACTTTGATGCGCCAAGGCATGGAAAGCTCAGAGCTCAAAGCATATAGCAGACACATTTCAAACCATACAGTATCCTACCACAGTGATGTTCCAAAACCCAGCGCCCTGCAACAATACATAACAGTACACCCACCGCCAAGGAACTCAAGCCTTAAACTCTGAACCACCCAAACCCGGCCTAAACCCCTAAACCCCAAACCTCTGAAGCCCCTCCCTCCCAACAAACTGATGGCCTCCATAACGCCCTCTGCCCATGACTTGAAGGCGAAGTGAAGCACGGCTTGCGTGGAGGAGTAGAACCATCTCCTGGGCAGTTCCCAACCTTATATGGGTTCCCCTTTAGACCCCCCCATTCTACTACACCGCTAGTTTCCCTTTAATTAGCCTCAATTTACTCTGATTACCCCTAAATGGGGAACTTTCGGGGGTAGTATAGAGGGGGTAGTGGGCCCTCAACCCTAACAACGCTTAAGATGTGTGGTCCGGATTAGGTTGTAGGGGTGTGGAGCTTTGGCTGTCTGAGGTTAGGGTTTGGTAGCGGGAACTGTCTCCCCCTACCAATTAAGCTCTTACTTCCCAAAGAGGGCTCATATTTTCGGGGACAAAGCTATAGTCCCCCCCTATAAGTAGATAGAATATGGGGTATATGGGGATCTTTATAACATACCCAAAGCCTTTTTCTATCTACTTAAGGGGGACTAAAGGTCGCACAACATTCAAGCACAGAGAGGATATGTCCTCAGGCGTTACCATTGATGCATCAAGGTTTACATGAACTATAGTCTAAACTCCTTAAAGGGGGACTATATAGGGATTATTTAGGGGACTACTATAAGGGTTATTAAGGGGGATACTGGGAGTTTAGACTACAGCTCACATAGGTCGGGGGCTCTGTGACAGGATCCATGCCAGAACCCAGAACCTCAGCTCCAAATGATGCTCTCTAGGAGGCGGTTTGTCCCTTGAAGGGCCCCTTTGAGTTCGCTCAACTGAACCCTACTATTACCATTCCAATTAGTATTGCTATCTTTTGCCATCACTTGCCTTATCAAGGTCGCGGTAAACACAAACAAAGTGTGGGGCGAGCTTCTGGAGCGTCTGGCGCACTTTCATCTGCGCGCGATTCTCCCAGAGCCTCGCTCCAGCTCACAATTAAGTTGGGAGGTTTTTGGGGGGAGAATGCAAACGATCAGGAGGTTTGGGGGTGCGCAGCTGATGTGGTGTCCTCCATGGGATGGGCCTCGGCGCATCTGCACCACATGACCTTCTAATACTCAGGACTGTAGGGCCCTAAATAACTGCCAACATAATTTTGAGGTCTATTTCAAGTATCCTATACCTTAGGAGGACCCCCACCCTGTAATAGTGGTATAACAAGAATATAAGAGGACCCTAATATAATCCCTATTATCCCTTATAGTCACTATTACTGGGTGGGGGGCCCACCGAACCTATACCACAACTCTACGAGGAAACTGGGACCATAATCTTGGAAGTAATCCCAGTATTCGCACAAGTCTTTCCACTGGGTTCTCCAGTAATAGTATATAGTCCCCCTTAAGTAGATAGAATATGGCTTCGGGTATATTATAATAAGATCCCCATATACCCCATATTCTATCTACTTAAGGGGGATGATAATATGGCAAGTATTTCCCATCATGTTGGTAATTACTCTGGCTTCTAGGCGGGTTCACAGCCGGCACAAGTAGACCCCCAAGTCCCCAAACTCTGACCTTAGTACAAACCACTGCGCTGAAAAAGTCAAAATTCCTAACCCATGTCGCTGAAATCCTTCACCAAAGCCCCTAAATCCTGAATCCCTGACTCCCCCATCCCAAAATGCTCCCCCCGTCCTAAACGCTAAACCCAATACGCCGGGGAGGGTGCGTGTACTTTGTCTGCCAGGCCCAGGCAGCCATCGCAGAGGTCTTCAAGCCTTATACAGGGTGTAGGGTTTAGGGTTTTAGGGTTGTGCGGGTGGTCTGATATGGAAGATTTTCGTAGGGGTTAGGGACTGACCCCAACAGTGGAGAATCACATGGTGCATGACATGGAAACTGGGCTTGTGTAGGTCTTCCAGGGTTACGGTTTATAGGGTTCAAGTTATCACCAAATGCCAAGACCATTTTGATGTTTTGAGGTACCCTATACCATATATCATACAAGGAACCTAAGACCATAGAGTCGGTAAGCATTTGCGCTACATTAAGTTACCATAATGGGTGTGTGTATATATATATATAGTAACTCGTAGGGTTTCACCCATATAGTAACTTAAATTAAGTTCCTTAACAGCAACCTAGACTATTTCTGGCTGCATGATGGCGACAGAGTGGGATTTGCGTTGGCTCTGTGCTCAAGGTATGGTACTGTAGTTCCAGCTCAGCTCACTGGCCGCCGTGGGGTTGCGGTCTTTGTGGTCAGGGTCTCAGACAAGTTGGTTTCGGGATCAGGGTCCTGAGACGAGGGTATCTTGCTCGACGTTTAGGGTGCAGTTGTCTTGGGTTTAGGTTAGATTTCGGTTCAGGGTTTATGGCTAGTCGTGCTGAATTTCAGATTTCTCAAAATGGGTTGGGAGATCAATCCTGAGGGCCTTACATGGGCTTCTTACGAAAGAGAACAGTGCAACATGGAGATTTCAGTTTGATGCCAGAGAGTTTGCGCAAGAAGTTGTGGCAGGATAGGAGGCATAGGCTAAAATCCAAGTATCCCCCCGTAATGACCCCTATCATGCTCCCTATTGATGCCCCATTTATGTTTTTATAAATACACTTGCAAGCCAGGCGAGCCTCGAAGCAACATCGACCGTCAGCTGAGAGCAGAGCTGTGCGACATAAGACTAAAATACACACATAAATTAATCTAGGCCCAACATCACGAAGGGGAGGTGAACATAGGCCCCCTGTAAGGAGTTTAGACTAAATCTAACGTTATGTACCATCCTCCCCTCCTCTCAACATAGGACCCACTGCAGAATTCACGTCCTGTGGTTTCAGAAACACGCCCTGCACAAGAAGTGACCGCTGGAATTTCAGAACAAAAGCAGCTACTCAAAGAACAGGCAAATTACTTCCGTCAACCCGACGATGCCTACTATACAGTAATAATGACAATAGTAACAAAAACAATATTGATAGTGTAATCCATAGACCCTACAGTCCAAACGTCACGCACGCCAGCAATGAAGGGGACCCACCCGGCGCCAGCATCATCAACATCTGAACGATGCCGGCAGCATGAGCATTAGCCGCCGAACGTTGGAGCCGCAAAGCCACTCAAAGGCATCATGAGCTTCAGCTACCCAAGGTTTCCGCCACCAAGCCACCCAATGCCAGCATCATGAGCATCAGCTGCCCAAAGTTGGGGCCACAAAGCCACCCCAAGCCAGCATCATGAGCATCAGCTGCCCACGGTTTCGGCCACAAAGCCACCCAAACCCAGCATCATGAGCATCAGCTGCCCAAGGCTTCGGCCCCAAAACCATCCAAACCCAGCATCATGAGCATCAGCTGCTCCAGGTTTCGGCCACAAAGCCACCCAAGCCAGCATCATAGGAGTCGGCTGCCCAAGATTGGGGCCCCCGAAACCATCCAAAGTCAGCATCATGAGCATCAGCTGCCCAAGGTTTGGGCCACAAAGCCACCCAAAGCCAGAATCGTGAGCATCAGCTGCCCAAGGTTTCCGCAAGCCAGCATCATGAGCATTAGCTGCTCAAGATGTGGCTATAAAGCCATTCAAGGCCAGCATCATGAGCATCAGCTGCCCAAGGTTTCCGCCGCAAAGCCAACCAAACCCAGCATCATGAGCATCAGCTGCCCAAGGCTTGGCCCCAAAAGCCACCCAAACCCAGCATCATGAGCATCAGCTGCCCAAGGCTTCGGCCCCAAAACCATCCAAACCCAGCATCATGAGCATCAGCTGCCCAAGGTTTCCGCCACAAAGCCACCCAA
>CAJNIZ010024647.1:50958-61219 GCA_905231905.1 Symbiodinium pilosum
AGCATCAGCTGCCCAAGGTTTGGGCCACAAAAGCCACCCAAACCCAGCATCATGAGCATCAGCTGCCCACGGCTTGGGCCCCAAAGCCAACCAAACCCAGCATCATGAGCATCAGCTGCCCAAGGTTTGGGCCACAACAGCCACCCAAACCCAGCATCATGAGCATCAGCCCACGGTTTGGGCCCCAAAGCCAACCAAACCCAGCATCATGAGCATCAGCTACCCAAGGTTTCCGCCACCAAGCCACCCAATGCCAGCATCATGAGCATCAGCTGCTCAAGGTTTGGGCCACAAAGCCACCCAAGCCAGCATCATGAGCATCAGCTGCCCAAAGTTGGGGCCTCAAAGCCACCCAAAGCCAGCATCATGAGCCCGAGCTCAAGGTTCGGGCTGAGGGTTTGGGGCTAGGGCTGTGCAGTCAATCCTTGTTGGGCGCAGTGCATCTTCTGTGGCCCTGAAAGTTTGATGATGGAAACATACTTATAATATGAACCATTGTCTGCCAAGGGTTCTTGAAAATGATCCCCAACACCCAAAACCCAGGGGTATAACTCTTGGATTACAACGGGGGAAAGTGGAGCCTTGGCATGCTCGTCAAGGGCCTCTTTGCTCGCTTTTTGCCAATAGTCCCCTCCCCTAACAAAAACGCCTCCCATAATCATAGCCGCCCCAAATAGTACCATGATAATTAAGGGGAACGCTTGTCATTAGGGAGGTGGCAAGGGGCTGATTTGGGGGAGGTGATTGATTTCCCACGTTCGAAACTTCTAGCAGTATTGAACCCAAACCTCAAACCCTGAAAGTCCCATCACATAACTCTCCACCCGCGCTGCGGGTTCCACCATTGTTTGGGGCCCTTGCACGGAACAAGAAACTTGAAACAACACGCATAAATGCACGTGGTAACACGGAAGAATTCTGAGGCCCGCCACCGTGCTCCAATTCTCTCCCCCACGCAATGGTAGCCTGAACATCAGGGATTGGTTGAAGGAATGTAGGGGCCTAGGCAGCTAGAAGATTGGTAACGGGTTCTACACTAGCCAACTGCTGAGTTTAGGATTTGATTTCATTGCCGTGACTAAGCCCCAAACCTCTAAACCCTAAACAACGATGCTCACCTGGTCCAAGGAGTGGAACCACCGCTGCTGCAGCTCTTCGCGCATGCGTTGGGCCTGGGTTCAACGGAAACACAGCCTCCGACCCTCAGTTGGATATAGGGTGAAGGGTTTAGGGTTTGGGGAAAAGGTCTACGTAGGGTTTAGGGCTCAGGGTTTAGGGTATCGGCCTGAGCTCCCCCCGAAACACAGCCTCCTTAGAGGTTGAGGCTGGGAGTCGATCTCCGCCGGTTTCTTCACTGCATCCAGGGAAACCTGGAGGTACCTTTGAGGCTATACAGGGATAATGCATATAGTTTTTTTGCTTTTCAAGCGCCTCTTTTACTACCCGCAGGCAGGTCAGATCCGAAAAGGACCAGGCGAGCACAGAAACACCTTACGGAAGTGTCGCCAGCAGATCACCTAGGGTTTAGGGTTTCCCAAAACTGCGGTATACTATTTGGCGGTCCCATATTAAGGGTTATAATATTTTGGTGTCTATACTGGGGTACCCTTATTTATGGAAACTAGCATTATAGGGCCTTGAATATGGAGGAAAGCCTACTGTTGGGCATAAGTAGTGCTCGCCAGTTCATACACTTCTTTACAGCAAGTTCGGAGAGGGAGGGAGAGAGGGAAAGAGAGAGAGAGAGAGAGAGCGAGTGAGTGAGAGAGATAGATACCCTCAACCCTAACGATCATTCAAGTAATTGTCTGCTTACCATGTCCAGGCTGTTCAAGGCCTTTGCTTGCAATGCGCAAAATGATATACTTTCTGAGGGTTCTCTTGTTCGCCCAATATATCATGCTTGGCGTTTCTCTTGTTTGCCAAAAGATATTCTGTAGAGTACCAGTTCACAAAAGAATCCTACATCTAACGTTGGGGCCCTTCAAGTATGCCTGACCAGCGAAGCGCTACCTCGCTTAAGGATCCAGAGTTGTTTGGCCCAATTCCTGGCATTTGCCAGAGTATATAGCCCTTTAGGGTTTAGGGCGTAGGATGAGAATACAGGGTATATAGTCCTGTATTCCCACAGACCTCCCCAAAGGCCCCCTGCATTCCCCCACAGCCCCGACGCACAATCCCAAGTCACGGTCTGAGCCATGGTCTAAACTCCTAGTATCCCCCTTAATAAGCCCTATAGTAATCCCCTATATCATCCCTTATATGACCCCCCTTAAGGAGTTTAGATTGTGGCTCATCTGGGCTCCTGACTCGTATCTCAATGATGCCGACTCTCCAATCGCGAAGGCACTGATGCATCGTCGCAAGCATTGCAATCTTGCCTCGTCTGCCCGGGCGTTGTGTGATAGAGATTTTCTACGGAGTCGGAGGTCATTCTTCTCGCTTGCAGGATGTCCTTCTTAGCTCAGTCTTGAACTAACAGATTTCATCCTCATACTTCTCACAACAAAAAGTTCAGAGAGAGCTTCCCGAAACCCGAAACGACACCATGGGAGTTTCTCAAAGTAATTCCTCTACACTCCATGGACTGGACCCTTCTGACCTCCTGGTTCCGGCCCCCCCTTCCCCCCCTGCCCCCCCCTGAGAAAAGCGAAAACCCAACGTGGCCCTTTGGCACTTGATGAAAGACCAAATCTGGGCAGGGAAAGCGCAAGTTATAACAAAGTAGTGTCTTGCAGTCTTATACATTTACTGTCAACATGAGTAACTAAGGTGTCACAATATACTTTCCTACCGTAGGGCCTCATCAACAACACTTTTTTTTTTTTACTTGCGGACTTGGTAATTTCCATGAATATGCGGACACCCAATATAATCCCATATATCCTATTATCCTTATCATAGGGAGTTTAAAAAAGGTCCCCATACTTTGGGAAACCCTGACCTTTTGGGACATTGGCATCTCGCGCTTTGCGCACAAGTAGTCTTGCTCCGAAGCTTGCGGTAGGCAACGTTTCCAGAAATCAGGTGTCCATTTCAAGGGCTTCAAAGGGGCTATCTAGGGTTGTAAAAGGGGCATATGGGGAAAAGCTAGGTTTAGGGCTTCCAGAGATTCAGGGTCATTTTTTGCGGATCGTTTTAAGTCGGGATTCTTGTGGTACATTTGGGTCTGTACCCAAGAAACATTGTACAGACTTGTGCTCAGACAAATAGCCTGAACCTGTGTCGAGACAGCCCGTAGCGCCCTATATACTTCCTTATGCCGTTCCCAACGCATGGTCCTGGCGTGTGGAGAGAATTCTTCGCGCGTGTAGAACCCTGAAGCTCTGAGATCCCACGAGAGTATCGGGGGGTCTTCTTAAACCCTAAATGGCCTTAAATCCTAAACCCGAAACCCTACATCCTAAACTTTAGTTTCAATCCTAAATCCTGAGCCGTGGGGAGTCCTTTTCTTAACCTTGCCTGACGGTATCCTGGAAGTGCCTCAACCCTACTTGGCGCGTCTAGGATGCTTCGTAAATAGGCTTAGGGTTTAGGTGTTAGGATTTCGGGCTTAAGATTTCGGATCTAGGGTTTCGTGTTTAGGATGCAGGGACATTGGGGATAACTGGTCTTATTACATCACCTTTGGAGAGATAAAAGTAAGTATATATACCTACGAAGTCCCCTAGACCTTCCAAGTAGATGCTAAACCCTATAGACCCCAAGTATCTAAACCCTAAACCCTAAATCCCTCAAACCTGGAAGGCGATCTGCTTACGAAAATCCCAGTTGTCCCCAATGTAACGTCTAACATATCATGTTTAACTATATAGGGTTCAGGGATATAATATATAACCCGAGAACGAAGAAACACATGGCAAGAACATGGAAATGTAAGGGAAGGAGAAGGATACAGGGATGTTTTATCTAAGATTAATGCCAGTAATTATCAGGTCGGCCTATATAGCGCAGCTTCCACGTAATGCTCATTGTCTCTTCCATCTAGTTCTTGACCATCCCGAAACCTATTATTGCACGTCCATATCAGCCCTGTAAAGCCTGGCAACGAGATAGAACTCTAAACCCACGCCTGAAATTCCGCGAGCTTTGATGATCTGGTTCGCCTTCCGCTTCCACATATCGAAAGCCTCCAACTGTGGGTTTCCAGAAGTTGGGGGGGGGGGGGTCTCTTGGAATTTCCCAACGATAGGATTATCGGCGCCTCCACGAATTCCGCCTAATCAGGCGTTCTGTCGTTCTGACCCAACATGTATTAACAGTAGGAGCACCAACAAGAAGACTTTGGCTGTGCATGAAGCCAGTTGGGGACTGTTCTCCTTGCAAACTATGCTTGCCAAGGCGATCCTGCGGGTGGTAGTACTGTAGTAGTAGTAGTAGTNNNNAGTAGTTGTTGTTGTCGTTGTAGTAGCATCAGCAGAAGTACTACTAATAAGGTTAAAAATGATACTAGGAACTACCAAAGATGAAGAATGAATGGGAAATTGATGACATTCGAAGCGCTGTGAATGAAAGTAAGCTACAGTTGGCAACTTCTAATCGAATCCTATGCCTGTGTGGATTCCAATTGCCCAGGGAACGTCACCAGAACCCGAGAATTCTCAATGAGCTGAGACCCCAGATCTCGCAAACACAAGACCAAGAGCCCTCATAGCATTATCCATGTTATTTTCCATTCCCAGATCCCTAAACCCTAAGCCCTAAACCTTAAACCTTTAAGCCCTAAACCCTTAAATCTTCGACCCCCAAGCCCTCGGCCTGTCGCGTCCGCATGGCCGTAAGTTCTCGATCCCACATCCTCACGCTTTAGGGTTTAGGGTTTTAGGGGGTTTGGGGTTTAGAGGGGTTTAGGGTTTAGGGGGTTTAGGTTTTACCGGCTTTAGGGTTTCAGCACGGGGTTCGCACTGCAGGGTTTTTGGGCTTAAGGGCTTTGGAGTTTCGGTTTTAAGGTTTAGGGTTCAAGGTTCTTAAGGCTTGGGGTTTGTGGGTTGCCCCCCCGGGTGATCCAAAAGAATATATAGACGAAGGGGTTGCAACCGTGATAAGAAATAAGATATGATACGATATGACGCCGTAATCTTGGGCTCTCAGGTACACGAAAATCTTCTGGTTGACATATAAGCCCTAAATCCTGAACGCCAAACCCTAAAGGACAACAGCATAAGAGAGCATGCTGTGACATATAGGAATGGAGACTTGTCAGAACAGGCGCTAAACTTAAACCCTGAACCCTATTTTCTCTAAGCGGTCCTTGGAATTAAGGCCTTCCCTCGAAAAAATGGAGGGCTTCTGATGAAACATCCGTATTAACCGTCCGGATCCAAAAAGCCCAAAATATAAACTATCTACCTAGACCCTCCGAGATTGAGGTTATAGGCCCCCTGATACTGGTACTTAGCCCAGAGTAGGGGTAGTTGGAGTGTCCGGGAGAGGCATGCACGAACTTCATCCATAGCAAAGGCTGCTCGGTCTGAGGCCCAGCAGCCACAAGAATCAGCTTCATTTTCGGGGGTGGAACCAAGCAAGCTTAAATCTCTTCAAAATACGGTCAAAAAGAAGGTACCATCTTCCTCTATTTAGGGGCTTCAATCTCTCTTCTCCTTCCTCCGTTAAAACTACTACATAACCCTTGTAGAATCCCAGTTCCCACGTCACTTGCATTTGACTTTCCATTCGCAGCATTATATACCCTAAGGCCTACATAGGTCCCATGTACAACTATAGTATCCCCAGATAGAACCCTAAACCCTAAACCCTAAACCCTAGACCACCACTTACCATGGTTCCGCCAAGCTTCCACAGAGCCACAGACATGATCGGATCCTTCGCAAGCTCCTGCGCCCGCTTTGAATCTTCGAATTCCAAGGCAAGGCTCTGGACCTGAGGGTCTAAGTACCTATATGAGGGTTTGGGTTTAGGGTTTAGGGTTTGGGTTTAGGGTTTAGGGTTTAGTCTAAGTACCTATATGACCTATGGTCTAAACTCCTAGTATCCCCCTTGATAATGGAGAATCAAATGGAAAAGAAAATGGAAAATGAAATGGAAACTGCTATATATATGGTTATGTAGGGGATTATATGACCTATGGTCTAAACTCCTAGTATCCTCCTTAAAAGCCCCTCCAATGCTCCTTTGTATTATCCCCTATATAACCTTCTTTAAGGAGTTTAGACTATAGCTCATATGAGCCATTGTCTAAACTCCTAGCATCCCCCTTAATAACCTCTATAGTAGTCCCCTATATAATCCCCTATTGTTTTTGAGGAGTTTAGACTATGGCTCATATAGGAGATACTAACCCAAACCCTATTACTGATTCCTAAGTATAGTTCTAAGGTTTAGAGTGCAGGGTTTAGGGTTTAGGGCAGGACTTGTCAAAAAACATGGTCCCTTTGTTGGTGTAGCCTGTATAGCAGGCACCGTTTTACGCGGGACACAGAAAGGGACCATAATTTTGACAGGGTACTAAACTGTATAGCAATTGCATTTGTCTTGAAGGACGTTGAATTGAGGAGTTCACAGCCTTGATCGCTTCGAACTAGCTTGCTGCTGAAAAACTGAAACCAAATGGCGAGGAATCTAGGAAACACACTGATTCTAAATAGGCTTCTTGACCTTATAGTTATACGGCAAGATGAAGACCTATGAGAAAATAGCGTCTCTCATTCTAATTTGCCACCCTCTAGGCTAGGACTATTTCATACCCTTTGAATTGCTAAAGCCTAATATTAACTATAAGGCATAAAGAAACAACCTGACGTCTTGTTATTGTTTGAAAACTCTAAGGGCTCTCTGGAGAAGTAATTACTGGTAGGTTGCTGGTAGTATTTAGCTGGCAGTGGTTCTGGACACCTACGCAGTCTCAGCGTCGGTGATCGCATTGACATTGCTGGTGGTAGTGCAGTTTCAGTGGCGGTGGCGCGCTGGTGGCAGGTTGCATTGGTAGCGCTATGCTGGTGATGCTGGTGGTGCTGCTGGCACGGGTGACGCTGATACTGGTGTTGGTGCTAGCGCCGCTAGTTGCAATGAGAGGAGGAGCTGCATCAGCAGCAGCAGCAGTGGCAGTACTGCGACACCACGCTGGCTTCTACAGCAATATCGAAAGTATCCGAGATGTAGGAACAATCACGCCCTCAACTCTCAATGATCAACCACAAGCCTTGGCATCCCTGTGACCTTCCCTGCTAGGTAGAGTAGGTCATTACATGCCCTCCCAATGCATACTTCAAATGCTCTACGAACAGACCCAAAAGCAAAACATGCACATCCCGAAAACTCCTTGAATAGAGCAACTTCAAAAATCCAAGTACATCAAGGACACAGAATTACCCAACACCTGTACTACAATTTCTATTGCCAGGTTCCTGCCTAAGCGACTTCTTAACTCTTGGATACTTGGACCCTCTGGGATATGTACAAACTTACTTCACAGAACTGTCCAGGCCAAGTCCTTCTTGACATGTTTCTTCCAGTGCTTCATGTCCTGTCAAGGGCCAGGCCGAGGAGTAGTGGGTATAATTCAACATATGGGTGGTTGTCAAAATCATGGTCCCTTTTTGGATCTCTAGTCTCATACGGCACCTAAGGAACCCGAAAAGGGATGATAAGTTTGACAACCATCCATGTGGCTACTATTACTGTTGCTCTTGCTCGTACACTTACTATTTCTGGTACTGCTGCTGCCACTGTTATGGCTACTGCTACTGCTACTGCTGCTACTGCTATTGCTCTACTACTACTGCTACTACAACTGTCGACCATGTGACTGCCATTAAGACAATCCGAGACCTCACAGCAACACATCCCTCGAATTACTGGCCCGTACAAAACATCCCACGGACTCTAGAGTAAAATCCTGAAGACCCAACCCTCAACTCTAATATCTAAACCCTAGCAACTGATCACTCTATACCTTGAACCCCGAATTTTGACTGCTAATGCCTAGGCCCCGCCCTGCCATCCTCAACCCAAACACAAGATATCGCTATATAACCCCTTCACATTCACAGATAAACCTTATGCGAAACTTAGCTACGGATTCACTTGGTAGTTTCCCAAAATAGGGGGACCCCAATATAGACTCTAAAATACGAGTCATCATCATTGATCATGGGGACCCTGAAATGGTACCCCTCACTTAGGGAAACCCTAAACCCTATATATCCCCATAGAACCCCTATTTCCCCCTTGAAAGGGGACCCCTAAGTTAAGGAAACCCTAAACCCTATATTTTCCCAATAGAATCCCTATTTCCCCCTTTTAGGTGTCTCCTAACTTAAGGAAACCCTAACCCTATATTTCCCAATAGAACCGCTATTTCCCCCTTTGCTTACTTAGCCAATGGAAGGACTTCAAATTTTTGGGCCTTCCTTACTTGGGCTTTTTGTTTAAGTTTCAACTTTTTTTGGCCCGGGTTATTGGGGAAGAGAGAGTAAGGGGACCCCTAAACCCTATATATCCCAATAGAACCCCTATTTCCCCCTTTTAGGGGCCCCTAACTTAAGGAAAGCCTAAACCCTATATTTTCCCAATAGAACCCCTATTTCCCCCTTAAAAGGGGACCCCTAACTTAAGGAAACCCGAAACCCTATATTTCCCAGTAGAACCCTGTAAGGGGACCCAATAGAACCCCTGTATCCCCCTTTAAGGGGACCCCTTAATGGGTAGAACTCTGGAGAAGGCCTCCTCACAGCGCTTCCTCTCAGCTACCAAAGCATCCCGGAGCTCCTTCAAGCAATCTGAAAATCATGGGCCTAGGGAGTTTAGGGTTTAGGGTTTAGGGTTCAGGATTTAGGGTTTAGGGTTTAGGATTTAGGGCTTAGGGTTTAGGGTTGAGGGTCATGGGGTGTTAGGGAGCTACTGGGATCATATAGGGGTTATAGGGGCTATAAAGGGTTTGAGGTTTCTGGTTTAGGGCTTATGGGGAATGTCAAAATCCCGGAGCTACCACTCCCAGGGTAGTGTTTGGGGGTTCAGGTTTGGGGTAGTCCCTTCATAATCATTTTACACCCCCGCCCCTACCCCTAATATCAAGTATGTTCCCCAAGGCGGAAGATCTCTTGCCAGGAATTGTGGGGAGGATGCTCAATAACCGCATGAAGGAACTGAACTATGGGTACATGTCAAGCATCCACATCAAAAGCGCAGTCCAAATCCGTGTTGTCTCTGGCACAGGGGCCGCTGAGGCCGGGTGTGCGCTTTTTTTCTCACTCCTCCAGCGGCCGCGGGGAGAGGTACGGCAAAAGAGTGTCGCACTCATGGTTCATGTCGTCGATCTTCTGCTGAAGCTTGCAGAATGTACGCCCTCAACTGCTCGTTGTCGAGAATCAGCTCTTAGAGCGGCCTTAATAAGGGTTCTTGGGGTTCCCAATTGGGCCATGAGCAAGCCTGCCCCTTTCAGGGTCAGGGCTCCCTCTCCCAAGTCTTCCCGTTCCCGGCTTAGATAGTTTAGGGTTTGAGGGATTTGGGTACATCCTTCCGGACCAGTTCAGATTTAAGGTTTAGGGTGGAGGGTTGAAGCTCTAAAGCAATCATGTGGGGGGATTTGGGGTTGGGCTTCAGGATTTTCTAGATGCAAACAGGGGTGCAGTTCAGGGTCGTCACCAGACTGCTTTCAAAAAAACACGGCAAGCATCGCCAGAGAGTCTAGGGCCTAGCGATTTGGCACTTCGATGCGGAGCTTCATGTTTAGGTTTCAAGTGTAAATTGACAGGTCATTACAGGTCAAGACAAGCAGGCACGGCCTTGAGGCCTAGAAATTGGTGTCTATCCATGATACAAGACCAAGCCAGGCCCAGCTTGAGCCAGTCTAAAGCTCCTCTATGTACGGTTTAGGTTTGTGGCTTAGGGTTTCATCAGGGTTTAGCATTCAAAGTTTAGGGTGAACCCCAAGCAAATGGAAATCATTTTTGCACGAGATGTGTTGGCACGGCAGTCTTTCATGGGGGACAGGAAGTTTGATCAAGCACCAGAAGGACGCTTGTCACAATGACACTGTACTCAAATACGGGCACCAAGTCACCTAAACCCTAAACACTTCACCACGCCACCTACACTGGGGCCCCCAATCAAGTACGGGAAAACTTGTTTGGGGGGATATCAGAGGAACCCATAAACCCTAAACACTACGCCCTAAGCCCTTTTGCCTAAGGCTTGGGAAATATTTGCAATTGAATATTAATAAATCCCTTCCCCCGAATATTAAAGCCCACCCTAATATGTAGAATCCTAAGGAAATTTCCATTGATTTGAAGCTAGCATG
>CAJNIZ010024658.1:0-62814 GCA_905231905.1 Symbiodinium pilosum
AAATACTAATACTAATTAGTACTAATACGAATACTAATACTAATACTAATACTAATACTAATACTAATACTAATACTAATACTAATACTAATACTAATACTAATACTATCACCATTCCTGGGCCCCCTTCAAACAATTCTTGATTCAGGGTCCTAAAATTTGTTTGGGGAGGGGGGGGGGGGCCGTACCGTTTAAAGCGGGTCCAACATTATCAAACATGTAAGACCCTGAGCCCTAAACTTTCAAGCTCATGTCCCATTTGTCTTTTCCATTTGATTGCTTAGGCCCGCAGACCGTAAACCAAAAAAGACCTCAGCCTTACGTCTCCCCCATAGCCTCTTTTTTATAGTCCCTTAAGTAGATGGAATATGGTTTTGGGTATATTATGATAGGGTCCCCATATACCCTACATTCTATCTACTAAAGGTGGTTTAGGGACCCTACATAGCCTCTTCTTAGGGTTTCGGCCCTGAGAGCTTTGCCCTTAGCCAGTACTTCTGACCCTAAACCCCAAACCCGGAATCTTAAAGATCCATCCCTAGAATCTTAAACTCCTCCATAGGCTGGACTCGCTGGGCCTGCCAGCGGCTCAAGGGTAAAATGGCGAGGGCTTTGGGAGGGTTTTTAGGTTTTAGAGTCGAGGGTTTGGGTTTAGGACCAGTGAAGGGTTTTGGGATTAGGGTACGGAGAGCCAAGGTGAAAAGCAAATGGATCCAAGGATAACTGGTACGATCTATACGTAGAGGGAAAGAGAGAGACGGGGAGTGGTTGGGGGGCCTGGCCCCTGGGATTTGAAATTTAGGACCCTAAACCCTAAACCGGCATCTTCAAATTAAACATGCGCAGAAGCTGTGGCGGCAAGCTAGGCGGATCTCAACATTCCATCCCCAATGTACACCCGGACGGGCCTATACATAGTCCTTATATAAATCACAATATTGCTATCGTGCATCATGTTAATAAGATCTCATCGGGGGATCGATTCGAAGTTCTCGATATTCACCAGACACAAGGGAGACGCTGGCTGCGATGCGAGTGTCTTCGTGTGTAGAGCGCACATGTCCTATGTGGCTGCATATGTAGATTCATGCCTGTATTTTCATACATATGTATGTACATGTGTGTGTGTCAAGACTACAAATGGGATCATGGGGGTCCAGCACTGTAAACCCTTCAAGCTGGAGACTGATTTTTCGGCACCACTATGGGCAAAAGTCTCCTGTGTAGCCCTGTGGCATTAGCACCAAGTGAAAACTGCGCCTAGCCCTCACTAGGGATTTCGTTGGGGTTGAGGGACTTTGCAAAATTACCTTAGAACCTCTCCCTAAACCCTAAACCTGATTGTGTAGAATTTGGGCCCAAATTCCTTCAAATACGAATCCTTGGAGCCTTCGGGTGAAAGTTAACCCTAAACCCTAAACCCCAAAACCCTAAACAACCTGGGTTGCTGTTAAGGAACTTGAATTAAGTTACTATATTGGGGAAACTTATTCTTTACTATATATATGTCTACATATATTTACCCACTATGGTAACTTAATTTAAGTTCCTTAACAGCACCCCAGCAACAACAGGCCTGGGGGTACGACGGCCGCGTTGGGCCTCACGGAGCTGTCCGAACTCTTGGAGCGTTGGGCCCGGCGTTTGCGACGGCAACCTGGGTTTCTGGGAGCTTTGGGCGTTTTGGGGTTTAGGGATTTTGGGTTTAGGGTTGAGGGATTTCGGGGAAATTTGAGTCTAGGGCTTAAGAAAAAGGCTTTAATGTAGGAAAGCACTCATAATATGGTCCTTTTACAACCTATGCTCCACGGTGATTCGTATTATGGATAGCCATCCTTTTTTTGGTAACATGCCTACAGCCTGCGAAAGTGTGTTAAGACTGTAAAAGATAAGGGCATGCGGTTTAGGATTTAAGGGCATAGGGTTTAGGATTGAGAGATGATGGTTTCAGGTATCAGGGTCTAGGTTTTGGGGCTTAGTGCCTAGGCTTTGGGGTTTTGAGCTCGCGCGACCTAGAAGTTAGGGTACCTAAAGGGGATATAGGGTCATTCGGGGATCTATACGGATATGTAGGGATGTATCGGGATTAGGGTTTGCAATAATGTCGAGTCGACCCCACCCAACTTCACTTACCCCCCACGTGCTCATTTTTTGTGGTTAGGTAGGTAAAGGGACCACAAATTAATGGCGCGATAGAAAACAGTGGATGTTCGTCTTAAAAGGGCTTATAACCCCGCACCCTAAGCCCTAAACTCTGAACCTTGAGAAGATGTTTAAACGTATCGTAACCTGGATACCTTAGGGGTTTAGGGTTTAGGAGTTCAGGGTTTAAACGGTTTCGGGTAGTTTAGCGAGTCCGTTGCATCTCCGCACCGTCAGCTCAGGGTTTAATAGGGTTTCGGTGTTTCCCAGGCGTTGGGTCTTACGCGGACCCTACAAAACCCTTAAGGATCCTTACCTTTCGGGATGTATTAACCACACAAGAAAACAGAGGACACCACCCAAAAAAAGGTGGGTTCCGTAAGGTCCAGGTAATGTAGACCCCTGATTAATGAACCCCCTCCATTTAATAGGGACTATCACAAGGAACGTAATATTCAGGCCCTTAAAGGGAGAGGGTTCAAAAATTCGGGGTTTACATTAGGGTTTAGGGTTTGTGCATGAGAGCAGGGCCCCAGAGTCCAAAAGCCGCAAATCAGAAGAAGTTCCATTTTGGGGGTAATGAAGAATCAAATGCAAAGAAAGTCAGATGACATTTTTAGGTCCCTTCAAATGGAATTTTGGGATATATGCATATATGTATGGGTATAAGAACCATGGAGCATCAGTTGGAGAAGAAAATTCAACATCAAATGAAAACTTGGGCTGTAGAGTTGAGGTGAGTGTATATAAGGTTTCAAGGGGTTATCAGCGGGTGTACATGTTAGGTGTCCAATGTCGGAGTCGGATCACACATTACAAACCCACCACAACTTCCGTTCATGGTGTGTTGACCTCTGAACACCCTGAAGTATCGAGTTGCGCCAGTTTGGGTGGTAGCTTTGCGCAATTGTAGAGAAGGGCATTTTATTCGAAACAGTATGTTTGATCTCGTGCAGTGTTTCGGGTGTAGACCTGTGCCAGACGGCCGCTTGCAGCTTACAACAAGCACGTATTCTCCTTACAGCTCTTAGGTGTGGCCTGCCAGCTTCCGTTTGGCCCATCCCTGCCGCTCTAGCTCGTAGCGTGCAGTTCCCAGGCAAGGAGACGCTGGGTTTCCCTGAGTCCCTACCTGGACGCTAGTGCGCCGGTCTCACGCTTTTAGTTGCTATCTCAGTGGCTGTAGCAGTAGATGAGAGGTGTTTGATCTGACCTTACCCACCAGCCTGAATCCCTTCAACTGTTGATGATATATTGTTTCTTAATGTAACATACGTAGCACGGTCCGCATTCATTCCTTAACATTCCTTTAAGAAGCTCAAGGGGATAAGCCCCACTGTAGAAGACTCAAAGACTACAGGTGAAATTCACTTATTAGAGTTATGTACCCACCAATCACTGTTCTACGCAGTTGTTTATCCCGCTGCATGCCCCGCATTTTCAACATGGTGTTCAAGCATGCGCCTGCCGAACCGTATTCCCAACGACTTTCTTATGCCCAATCGCATTTCCTATGGACTCTTAAGGTCACCGCCGCCGGGTGTCGACGAGATTGCTGCCATCGCCAAGGCGATTACCGAGACCGAAGGCGCGATCTGGGGGGCTGCAGGCCCCTAAACCCCCAAACCCTAAATGCGTTTAGGTTTGGGGTTCAGGGCTTAACACTAGACCCTAGTTTTAGGTTTTGGGGTTCAGGGCTTAGGGTTTAGTAGGGTGAGTGTAATAGCCGAGGTGCAAAAAGGGTTTAATAGGGTTCAGGCTTAGGGTTTAGGGTCTAGGGTTTAGGGGTGAGGGTTTAAGTTTGAGTCCTCACGCACCCTAGGCCCCTACACCCCTAAAACTCCAAAAGCCCTTTGCCCTTAGACCCCCAAACCCTCAACTCCACACTCTAGGCCCTTCCAGAATCTTATTGTCTACTGACCACTAGTACGTTAGGGGTGCGGGATTTAGGGTTTGGGAGATACGAGTTTGGGGTTTAGGGTGTTCGGGGTGTTAGGGTTTAGGGTTTGGGGTTTAGGGTGTGGGGTTGAGGTTTTGGGGTCTAAGCGCAGAGGGCTTTTAGGGTTTTAGGGGTGTAAGGGCCTAGGGTAAGATCAGTCCTGGGACTCCAATATAGGTTCGCCAAGGGTGCAAGCACCCTAATATTCACATATTTACCCAAAACCTATACGATACTTATGACTACCCCAAACTTATAGATTGGTTGTTCGATTCGTCTTTCGCAGGTTGTTTGTTGGTATAAAGCCAGTAGCATTGTAGGGCTCTAGCAATGGAGGAGGGTGTAGGATACACATGAAACTATCAACCAGGCCCAAAACATGGGACCGGAACTAGACTCTAGACCCAGTCGAAGGGACACTGATGGGTAGCTACCCTCCCTCCGTTCTTATGGTGTCCATAACTTGTGTGTGTGTGGGGTAAGACTCTCATGGTTGACTTGCATTCCAAGATTGGACCAGTTCATGCAGGGAAATCCAAATTCAGCGTCAAAGCCAATCAAGTGGAGCTCAACATGAACCAGCTGATGGACATCATTCAGTTTTCTTTTTCTTCAGGATGCTTCACAGCACTGGGGAAATGCTATAGACAAGTTCAGGGAACTTCCATGGGAAATCAAGTCAGCCCCATTTTGTCATCTCTTTCCATCGTGGCTTATGAACGAGCTTGGCTGCACACCCAGAAGACATTGCTTGCCAGATTTCCCACAAGACGACTTGCTTTGCGGTATGTGGACAACCGTGCAATTTTCATGCATGATGATCTACTTCAGTGTCCTGGACTACAAAACCTGGCCAATCTTGATTTCTACCCCAAACCCATTCAACTGGAAGATGAAGAACACAATGAATTCCTTGGGTTTCGCATCAATGCCTCACGTCGGGAAGTCAGCTACATGATCAAACCTGAAACACGGAGATATCGTTTGCCGTGCTCCGCGAGCAGCCACCAGCTCAACATGTCAGGATTCAGATCCAGACGACAGCTCATTCTAAAGTTTGCCTTTCCCATGTCAGTCAAATGCCAACAGATTCAGGAACTTGGTCAACTGTACAGCAACCTAGGATTTGATGTTACTTACCAATGAAAATTGAGTGAGATTGCCTTCGTTACCGTCTTGCTTAAAGTTGTGCACTCAGTTTTTGTCTTGGTTAAAGTTGGCTCTCAGGGTTCGTGCTAGAGTAGTAAGGGTCAGGAACGCCATGAAGAAGGCAACATCGTCAGGATACAACCAGTCGGAAGCGGCCTCATCCAGTACAGACCGGTCTGACAGATTCAGCAACGTTACCATGCCAGAGATCTTACGAGATGACACAGCGCATAGACGGCTGCTTGAAACTGGCTCGGAACTAATGCTGCAACAACACTTGGCTTACAATGGATATCTCACGACTAGCGAGCAGACGAAGTGGAAGAACATCATCACAAATGCCCTGGCGGATAAATCCTTTAGCGACGCCTCGAAATACCTGCTCGACAAACTCCGTGAACCTATTAGGGCCAAACTAATCCAGCTGTTTTGGACAATCCGTGAACCTCTCAGAGTCGAAAAAGATCTCATGATTTCCGGGAAATAGGTGCAAGTGGTTGTGCATGCATCATGCCGACACTTTTTGTGCTTATTTTTGGTTGTTTAGTCGGATCAAGCGGCAGGTTTTTTCTTTTGTTCTTAGTTCTTAACAACAACGCCATGCTGGGGGAGCAGTTCTATTTGTGGTTGCGTCAAGCCACAGATGAAGACTTGCAGCGAGCACGAGGCCCTTTCCAGTTTGAAATGGAAATGAGGGAGAACCAGCTGCGGATGGAACATGAAAGACTTTGGAGGGAATTTCCACTCCCTGCATTCACACCTGCCAGCATGAAGGATGTCAAAGACTATGCTGCCACAAATCTAATCATCCAGATCGAAAAGTTCAACACTAAGCCTCAGGACAACAGTACTGTGAGTTGCATTATCCCAGCAATTGATAGACAACGCTTGCCTGCCCACAGCAAAAGAAGATGCGAAGGCTGCTCATGCCTTTACATTGTTTTTAGGTCTTGGGTTCTTTTGTAGGTACCCGCGTTGCGGGGTGCTGTGTGTGGGACCTCCGAAATTCCAAGGATTTAACGCTCACCTTCAATGCAATTGTCAAAGTTTTCCGCAGGGGGCATGGCGGTCTGTTCCTAGCCATGCCAACGAAGCTATGAAACATGACTGGAAAGGACTCTGGACGCAGATTCCTGTACCTGCAAACAAAATGGTCGACATGGGCGTTTGAATGCGCAGCTTGTGACCAACTTTTGCGGTAGGTTTTACATGTCAGGCAGGCACCTGTCACAGTTTGATGTTGTTGGCTCGGAAAACATACTTTTGAGCCAGCATTGCAACAACAAGAGCTTGAGGGAGGATTTATACATGTGCGAGTGCTGCACCTTGATCCTTGTTCATTTTCATTAAATTTCATAACAGGCCAAGACCTCCAACAAACATTTTGAAGACTGCATTGAAGCAGATGGGAGTTCGTCTCCTTCAAGTCAAGTTTGTTGGGTTGAGAACCTTTCACGTGTGTGTTTTTGTTCTTATGTTTCGTGTTTTTTCAGGCCTCTGTGCCGGCCACGAGGCGAGCAAGCAAGTACAGTATACACAGCATGCAAGCAAACGCAGAAGACCAAGTAGGGGCAGATGCTGGCAAGACAAGCAGGACGTGAATCCCAGGGAAGGCTTCGAGGCCAGAATACAAGCACGCAGACAAATACAAACAAGCTGACATGCGGACGGCAAAGGCAAACCAACATGCCGAAACAAGGATGCTCAACTTGCCCTTAGGAATTTCAAACTATGGCTCACATGAGGACGGAACTGATTGCAAGCAAGCACGCAAGCACAATGGGAAGGGTCGCAGGCTGACCTTGAGAGGTCGTGGCCTAGGGCTCAGGGTTTAGGGCATGAGGCTTCAGGTTAAGGCTTTAGGGTTGTTTTCACCAAAAAACTTGACCATCAAACAAATGCTGGCCTACCAGTCTTTCATGGCAGCATACTTGTCACCATCAATATATAGCTTTGCTGCTTTGCCTCTTGCAAAAAAATCAGTGTGGCGGCCCATGCCTGCCGTTTCCGATGATTTTCAGGGCTTGGATTTAAGGCTTAATTAGGGTCTACCTGGACCCGCAAAAGTATGTAAAATCATGCCCTTTATGGTTGTTATTATTGGGTTTAAGGCTATTATTTCACATACTTCTGGGATTTAGGGTAACTTCCGAGTTGAACTGCAAAACCAAGTGAATAAGACGGCTGAAGGGGGGCGGGTAGCGGCTCCGGACCTCAATTCATGCTACCCTAAGCCCTAAATGCTCCGACAAGTTCTGTTTGTGTTCCTGTTATTGTTATTGCTTGAAGCTTCATAATGGCAATCACAGGCACATGGTTTGTTTTGCATTATTGTTTGATATTTTCGCTGCTTTGACGGCGGTTTGTGGTGACTTCTATTTCATTGTTATGACTAGTTCTTACTGCTATTCAGTCTAGTGTAGGGCAAAACAGCAACATCAAAACAGTTCAAAACGCTAACAGTTGACTCATTTGTTATTGTTTATTTTTATTTTATTTTTTTCTAAATTTTGGGGAGAGGCTTGCAAGGAATTTCCTTTAGGAAAATCTCGGAAATCTTGGAAATAGAAAAATCGACAGACAAGATAAAAAGTAGCATTAGAAGTTAGTCTTGGCAGGTTTGTTTTCCGTGTTCATTTTTGGTTGTAAGTTAGGGCGGCGTTAGGTCGCTTGCCTGGCAAGAGATTACATGTTGGGGTTGAAGTTGTAACCCTGAAAGCTGAAACTGCCAAGATTAACAGGCATATCTGAAGCGTGGCCAGTGGCCGTTGCATTTATTACGTACAGTTTGCTTCGCGTGTGTTGCCATGCCTTTTCAAGACAAGCTACTCAGAAAATTCAGGTTCAGCGTTCAATGTATTTTGCCCATTGCAGACACCTCCGAGCACCCGCTGGAAACTGGTATCAAACATGCCTTAGGAGGACCCCCCACTTTGTAATAGTGGTATAATAGCAATATAAGGGACCCTAATATAATCCCTATTATCCCTTATAGTCAATATTACTGGGTGGGGGGTCCACCTAAAACATGCCCCAATAAGAACTACTGTAGTGGGACACGTATTTGACATCTTGCGGCAGGGCATCCTTAAAACCAG
This sequence comes from Symbiodinium pilosum, assembly GCA_905231905.1. Lineage (NCBI taxonomy): Eukaryota > Dinophyceae > Suessiales > Symbiodiniaceae > Symbiodinium > Symbiodinium pilosum. The sequence goes on from CAJNIZ010024658.1 coordinate 8,326, forward strand.
GGCAGCGCGTTGATAAAGGTTTAGGGTTTAGGGTTTAGGCTTTGTCTTGCGAGTCCTGCTAGGTAGGAAAGCGCTCAAGGCAATGCGTGGCTTTGGATTTAAAGGCTTAGGGTTATCTAGATGAATCTGGGTAAGCTGTACTCCGAGAAGGTTACCTTAGGGATCCTGCACGCCCGAAGTGGGTACCATTGTGTAGCCGTTAGGGCCCAACGCGGGTATCATTTATAGATTTGAATCCTCAGGGTCAACTTGTCCGATTACGTGTTTTTCGCATGTGTGTACCTGGTTTTTCAAGTCGAACCCTTGCGTATAGCTAGGTCCAGGCATTGATGGGTTTTTGGCTTTGGTAAGTGTTTCCTGTGCATACATGAGGGTTACCCCATAGATTCTCCCAAGGAAGCCTGGCATCATTGTGTCCTGGGTTTATTGTTGAGTTTGTGTGCTTTTAGGGAAACCATGCATCTGGATCTGATAAGCACCTCTCTAGACCGCAACCCCGGAATCCCCATATACGTATACCGCAAACATGTACGTGCATGTATGTAAGTATGCAAGACTGCACGTATGCGTGGGTATGTGTCCATGCATGCAGGCATGTAGGTATGTACGAAAGTATGTATAGTATGTTCATGTATTCGCTTCTTCAGTTGCACCTCTTTTTCAGATCCCGCCAAAATCTCTAATTTGACATGCCCGCGTGCTGGCAACGCAAAACGGGGGCAGCTCGAGTCGCTTTTCGGAAACATGCTACGCAGGCTGGCAATTTGAGGGCCAGTTACAGTCTAGACTCCTGAAAGGGGTTATATGGGGGGATTATTTAGGGGAATACTATAACGCTTATTAAGGGGGATACCAGGAGTTAAGACTTTGGTTTAAGTGCTTGCGATTACATTTCGCAGTATTACAACATTTACCCAGGGAATAGCACGAGTTTGGGGATATTAAGCGAAGAGTCCACGGAGCTACGTAGTACAAACTTGGTCTTCAACGCAATGCTATGCTAACCTTGTTCCGATGTACATATTACCTACCCTAAACCATGAACTCTATGGCTATTGTATACACAGCGAGGATCAGGGGGGTGTTGGGGATTTCTAGGAATCTACCCCGCATGAAACACCCCGTGAGGATCTTGTACGTAAGTTAAGGAACTTACCCTAAACCCTAAGCGGATGCAAGCTCAGGGTCTTTAGTGCTGTTAGGGTTTATACTGTTTCCACGGCTTTGGGCGTTAACGGGTTTAGGGTGCAGGGTTAGCCGTAGAAGAAAGCCCTAGTATATTCGCTATATGCCCATGCTGTGGCAACTTATTTGAGGTTGTTTGAAGGCGTCTCCGAAAATGGTTTGTTCACCTAATGTAGGACCGACTTTAGACAGCTGTCTAAACCAGCTCTTGCGCCAGCGCAGTTACAAGAGCTGCCACATTCGCGCCCTCAAACTTGGGGTAAGCTCTTCCCCTGAAATATCAAAATTCCATGCCTTCATTCATTTTGCCTGCCTACATATATCTATATTTGAGCGCACGTGTTGTCTGTTTTTTGGTGGCAAAGATATCAAGACACATGCGTCCTGACTCTATGTCACAAAGCTACATACCTTCTCCTAAGTAACCCTTCACAAAGGGGGACCCCTAACTTCCTTCAAGCTGCCCCAAAGGTTTTTTTTGGTGTATTCATGGACCCAAAGACCCAGCGCCCCCAAACCCTAAACCCTCAACCGTAAACCCTAACTCACGCTTTGGGTTTTGGGTTTAGGGGCCCGGTCATGGCCATGCACATGGTGTTTGCTTCAACCGCAAACCCTGCTTGGCGCAGCTAGAACGTAGGACTCCTGGCAGTTCTGACCCTAGGGTTTAAGATATTTAGGGTTCAGGGTTCAGGGTTATTCTATGTCCCCGAAGTCCCTAACTGTGGTTACCGTAGCCTTATACGTCAAAACTACATAAGGTTTGATTTTGCAGGTGCCGATATGACAGCTTCGCCAAAAAAAACTATCCCAAAACCCTAGAGTCAACCTGAGGTGAAAAAGGTCCCATAAGAACCTAAAGTCACTACATACTCCTTCCCGGGAACCTTAGAACACCATCCCTAGGGACACAAGTATACAAATAATACCAACAATGGAGAACCAAAATGGAAAAGACATTAGGAAGTGAAATGGAAAAGGGTTTAGGGTTTTAGGGTTTAGGGTTTAGGGGGCCCTAGAGTCTGTAAATCTTATCTACGTCGGGCTATTGGAACCCCTAGGATGTTACATTCACCTCGCACGGTTTGGTTGGGGTAGCTGCTTTGAGCCCCCAACATATTCTGCGCTAATCATCCTAAACCCTAAATCCTAAACCCTAAACTGCCTAAACTGTGAATTCTAAACCCTAACCCTAAATCCCAAGCCCTAAATCCTGGATCCTAAATTGTAAATTTCACATTTAAGTCCTAAACCCCAATTGACACAGGCTACGACGTAGTCGTCTTTGACACGGCGCCTACAGGCGCGTGGCCTCTAGCGGGGGGTGGGGGATGGGTTTAGGGTTTAAGGTGCAGCGTGTCCGGGTTTAGGGTTTCAGGGTTTAGGGCTTCAGGGTTTCGGGTTTTAGGGTTTAGGGTTTTAGGGTTCAGGCTTTCAGGGTTTTGGGTTTTAGGGTTTCAGGGTTAAGGGTTAAGGGTTTAGAGAAGTATCGGTCCGTTATGTCAGCAACTTTCCGCTCAGGGTCCAAGGGGTCACATATGATGGCTTCAGGTTCTTTGGCACCTTTGACAATTTGAGCTGGAGTCTAAACTCCTAGTATCCCTTGTAATGATCCCTATAATCCCCTCTGCAACCCCTTTACACGCTAAACCTCAAACCCTATATAATTTCCCTATATATATATATAGATATATGTATATATATATATGCTATATAACCCCTTTTTAAAGAGTTTAGACTATGGGTCAGAGCACTCATAGCATCCTAGGACCCTTAGGATCAAACAGCCAATTCTTACATCAAGCCCTGAACCCTAGACCTTAAGGCTCGGGTTTAGGGTTCAGGATTTAGGGGCCTAAGCCCCAAAAATTAAGCTTCAGCTTGGTGCAACGATTGAGTCTACCCCCAGGCACTCTTTTTTTTCTGGGGGACAGGCTCGCGGTTTAGGGTTTAGGGGTAAAGAGTTGGCGGGTTTCATAGATGAACAGCAGGGCTTTCAGTGGCAGCCTGAGTACCCCTGAAAGAAAAGGAAACTGACGGGAGCTGTGTCTGAATGCCTCAAAGGGAGCTATATGGGGGAGTTTATAGGGGACTGCTATAGGCGTTATTATTAAGGGGATACTAGGAGTTTAGATTATAGTTCATGTTTACGCTCACGTTGGCGTAGGTCGCGGGAAAACCCACGGGGATAGAACCCTGCCTACACAGAGGCGAAGCGAACCCAAGATGTTCCTGCCCCAAAACCCATTTCGGCTTCGGAAGGAGGGGGTTGGAAACTGGGCGAAGAAGTTAGTGGGACAAGGGTGGAAAGGGTTCATAGTATAGGGTTTAGGGATTGGGGTTCAATTAGGGTTTAGAGTTGAGGGTTAAGGGTGTGGGGCGCAAGGACCTCGTATCGGTTGTCTGCCTGCTATGCAGAAGCCTTGCTAAGTTCACACAATTGAGTCGACGAGCTTCCAAAACATGAGCCCCCTAACCTATAGCCCCGCTTAAGTAGATAGAATATGGTTTTGGGGAGATTATAAAAAGATCCCAATATACCCCATATTCTATCTAGTTAAGGGGGACTATACTCCCAAATGTAAGGCAAGCATAGGTTCATGAAGTCTGCTTCGTGCTTACGTTAAGAGCTCATGTGCCAATGGCATACAGTTTGGTTGTACTCTGCGCCCAAACTAGATGTAGTAGTTATGAATTTCAGGCTTTAGAAGTTTTAGGGCCCCGCCCTTTGAGCATTGGGCTTTGTTTCCACAACACTTAGTTTTTGCGCGTAACTGACCTCACTGTAGAGTAGAAGTGGTCATTCGTACAATACCCCATCAATATTCCATTATTATGACCCCAATATAATCCATATAGAATCCCTATGTCCATTTCATTTTCCATTTTCTTTTCCATTTGATTCTCCATTATAGTACTTTCCATTTTATTTTCCATTATTGAATGGATTCCATCTTTAGGGCTCTGAGACCCGATGCTTCCAACGCCTCTCACTGCCTGAGCACGCGCACGCCCTCTTGTTTTCCATGGCTGAAGCAGTGAAAAAAGGCGCGGACGCCGGAGTGCTTAAAGCCTGGAAGCACCTGCTGCTCACGACCAGCTTTCGCTTCAAGGTCGTGCCATTGGGTGAGCCCCGGTACTGGATTGCAGCAAACTTGCACGAGGAGGCGGTCAACAAAGGACTCATGGTCACCATGAGCATCCGCCAGCGCATCTACGACATCGCTGGCTTCAAAGCAGCAACGGATGCTCAGCGCGGCTCGCCCCTCAGTGCTGACCAAGTTGCCAAGATGTACGAAAAGCTGAAGTTGAACACTAAAGCTGAGCCAATCACAAAGAGCTTCCTCGAGCGTGCACAGGAAATTGCTTTGCATGGACGCAACGAGACCCGCGCGTGTCTGTACAAGGATCCGTGGGATTCGGTGTGCATTCTCAGTGCCCTCTGCGAACGACACACTGGAGGTGCCAAGCGTTTCTTGAGCGTATGTAGGCTAGGAAGCGGCGTGGAATTCCGGTTTGGAGGTAAGAAACTACAAGGGTTCTTGGTCAGATCTGGGATTGGGCACTAGCATTTTCAAAAGCATCCCACATGCTTCATGCACATGCTTCTTTCCTGATATGAGAGCTCATCTACGTCATGAGGCTCATATTTTTTGGGTTGCCCTTAAGCCAAAACCGTGTAAGGGCGACTTCTAAACCCTAAACGTATGGGCCCTGAACTACTCTGAATCAACCCTCATGATAGAGCCATGGTCTAAGCCCCTAATATCCCTCTTACTAACCCTATAGTATTCCGATTCCCCTATATAGTAAGATCATCTTCTGTATAACCTCCTAAACGCTAAACCCTAGATAAAGGGGGTTATATAACCTCTATATCCCCCCTTTAACGAGTTTAGACCCTAAACCCTAAGCCCATTCCCTATGGAGCCCCCTTCCAGGAGCTTAGTCTACCCAAAATCAGGTTAGGATTTTATGAGCATAGTTGGGATATAAACCCAAGGAATCAAAGAGCGCTTACCCTCCTAGGGCTCCTTTCTCTTTGATTCTGTTTAGCCTAGGTCACAATCCTAACCTGCCCTAGTTTAGCTTCATTAAGGCTGAGCCTTGGTAAGAGTGGAAGGCTGTGGTACTTGGGGGGTTAGGGGGCCGAGTAAGTAGGAGTACCCTTATTAGGGGATATATAGGGTTTATATAAGGATTATAGGGTATATATGGGGACGTAATAAGTAGGTGAATAATGGGGATAATTGGGACTACTACGTGGGTTATAGGAACTATATTAACCCACTTACTAAGTCCCCCTGACCCCCAAGTAGGGGAATCCATGACAAGACCTCGGATAAGTCTTAAGCCCTAGACCCTAATTCGTAAACCCTAGCTCTTAAACCCTCATGCGTAAACCCTAACCACTAAATCCCAAAAGTATGCAAAATAATAGCCTTAAACCCATAATAACAGACATAAAGGCCATAATCTTACAATTTTGGGGTCCAGGTAACCCCTAAACCCTAAACCCTCTTGCTCGTGAGGCCACACGCTTCGGCTACTCGAGGTCCCAACTTTCCTCATAGGCCTGGGCTTGGGGTCTTGTTTTTTAGGATTTAGGGTTTAGGGTTTTGGGGTCTAGGGATTTGGGTTTCGGACTTACGGGCTTGGGTTTGCGGATTAGGGGTTGGGGTTTGGTGTTCTTTAAAATGGTTGGTTTGGAGTTTAGTTTCAGGGTTTGGGTCTACCTGTGCCCTGCGGACCCACCCCCCTTTCTAGGGCATGTCCTGTGATTTTTACATTCTGTGATTTAGGTTGGGCCCCCACCCACTAATAGCGACCACGAGAGATAATGGTAACTACATTAGAGCCCTCTACATATTCCGAACATACCACTCTGAGTGGGTGCCCAACCTAAACCCTAAAACCTAGAACCCTAAACCCTAAAACCCTAAAACCCCAAACCCTCAATCCTAAACCCTAAACCCGAAGCCCTAAACCCTAAGACCCTAAATCCTAAACCTCAAATCCCTTAAACCCTAAAACCTAGAACCCTAAACCCTAAAACCTTAAACCCTAATCCCTAAACCCTAAACCCCAAAACCCTAAAACCCTAAACCCTAAAACCCTGAACCTTAAGACCCTAAACCCTATAATCCTGAAATTCTGGTCTGGGTCAGGCCAGGGTTGGTCCAGAGTCTCCAGGTTTCAGGGTACAGGACTCTAAATGGGTTCAGGGTTTTAGGAGAGAGGATTGAGGGTTTAGGGGTTTAGGGTTTAGGGGAAAACTCCTGGATTCGGCATCAAAGTAGATACCTAAACGTTTAGAATTTTGGCAGTGTAGTGGATTCAGTGTCATTCAGGAGCTTGTCCTTAAAGGAATAGGGATTTGTCAAAGGGTCCCTATTGAGCCCTTAAGGGGCCCGCTTTGGCATCACTCGGTTTAAGATTTCAATTTAGGGTTTTGCTCCCGACATATTCGATCTCAGCTTTGAATTCCTCCCCGACCTTCGGAGCTGACTTCTACTGAAATGCCCCCCCTTCGGAGTTGTGGGACTTGCGCACAATCTTAAATAGTTGTAATCGCTTCGCAGCCTAATTGCGAGTCCGCTAATGTCTCGCAACGTTTGTTAAGTAAAGTTAGGTTGTTTTTTTCCAAGTTACAACCCATGTGCTAAGTTTTACAACTGTATGTAAACAATTACAACTTTTCTAACTCTTTTCAACATAAAAAGTTAGCAGGAGTTAGCAAGAGTTATGAAACCGTGGAAAATTTAAGTTGAAGCTTTTTTCAACTACTCAAAAGTCGTTGAACACGTATGAATGACGTGCTTGCTACGTGTTATTTACAAATCGAGGGCCAAAAGCCAAAACACATGAATGCCCACATGATTTTTAACGTTTCTTTACTTATAAAGTGTCATGGCACGTTCAAACTGTATTGTCATCTTCGCAATTACCTGCTTGCGGCCACATGTTGCATTAAGATTATCGGGCACAGTTGGCCCCGCTGATAATCTTATGCTTGCTCTGCTTTGCTTCCAAAATCCTAAAATCTTCCCAAACATCCTTGAAGTTTTGCTACACACAATTCAAAACCTCGTTAGCTTCTAGGCTTCGGGCTCCCCATGTATGTAATGCATGAAGCAGGAAGGATGACCTGCTTGGGGATTTGCAAAGCACTTGGCTAACATATTTGCGAAAACCAAATAACAATTGTTTAAACCTTAAACCCTAAACCAGAAACTCGAAATCTTGAAGCCCAAATTTCCCCAAAAAAATGATGCCGCGGGATACCTCTAAATATCCTTACTTTCTGTTCTCACGTGGGACAGATTTAAAAGGAGCGCATGAAAGGATACCGCGGGATGCCGCCTGCGTGGGCTTAGATTTTTGGCGCCAAGGAACGAGCCGGGATACCGCGGGATACCTTTGTTTTTTCTCACATTTCCTTGCTGGGTTTCTCCAAAAGATCACCCTCATGGGACGCAAGCGCTACGCTCCTTACACCCTATACTGCTGAGCCCATAAACCGTAAATATCCAGCACGCTCCTTAAACCTGAATCTAAATCCTTAACATTAAGCCTCCAACCCTATACACCTCAAACTGAATGAGCCCGGGGCCAGCTCTGGACTCTCTGGTGACAAAAAACCAAGCTTGGGTTGGGTTTGTCGGTTTAAGGTTTGTGCTTGCGTGCCTTTCTGCAAGCTTGCTTTGCATGTCAAGGCTTGCGCGCACATTGTCCTGCCATGATTCTTGCAGATGCTCATTTGAGGCTTGCCAGGCTTGACATTTGAGGTAAATGGCCCGAATCAGTAATCTAAATGCAAAATATTGAGTTTGGCGCGAAAACGCATAGATTTCTTTAAAATTTCTGGACTTAAAGCGAGAAACCTGTTTTTCCAATGTAAAAAAGCTGAGCCCCAAAAAAAATGTTGGAAAAAAAGAAGTCAGCGGGACTTACAAGTAGTTATAAAGGAGTTAGCCAAACCTTGTTTTCTATCTTTTTCTAAGTCAGTTGTAACTCCTTTATAACAGTTACATAGTTTTCCAAGCGCTTGTAACTCAGCCAGCCCAAAGGGAGCATTGCAGTAAGGTTTATGGGGAATGTCTCAAGGGCGTGCTGCGTGGATCCCAATTCTCCAAAGTAATCTTTTCTTTTACGAGAAACGGACAAGCACCAGCAGCGGTGCGTGCGGTACGCGACCTGTGTCGCGACACTTTGGTATGGTTCCCCGCATCGACCGTCCAGGTCGAAAAGCTGCAAGCGAATCTTCAGTTAAACGCCTTCACAAGGCACGGTGCAGGGCGGCGCGCCAACATCATCCAACAAAATTCATAGCTTATGTCTGCGCATTTGGAACACGCAGCTGTGCGGAGTCAGGTAGAGACAGAATGTTTCGGCCCGACCCTGCATCGCGCGGGCTCATTGCTGCGACACCGAAAGCAAACTACATCGCTTCCCAGCTCCGCATCAGCCAAGTTGGAAAGGCGGCAGTCAAATCGGTTGCATGCATTTGTTTAACATTTTTCGTATCTTCTTGCACAGTTTTGCAATGGGGTTCTCGCCAAGAAGAGAAGGACTGACTTTGAATTCTAGGCTACCTATCTCTTTCGTATCGCAAGCATGAAAAGCAACAGTAGTGACCCTGTATAACAAGACTCGTGGCGCCAAGCCCAACCCAAGCCCATCCCTCAACACCTTGCTGCACGTAGGGCTTAGGGTTAGTTCCGCACCCCTCAAATACCCCAACTCAGCATTGCCAGGCTTCATAGACCGGGCTCTTAGCGTACGCCGCGCGGCTGCTAGATGGTCCTGGCCATTTTGTCTTGTGGATCCTGGATGCCAGAATCTAGGCACGATGCAGACTGTATTGTGGAGTTGACGTTACACATTACCCCGAGATGATCTCGGTTTTGTTTCGTGTGTCTCAGGGGATGGTACATAAGAATCAACGTGCATGGAGTTGAGTATTCCAGGATCCGGGCCACCTTGGGCTAGGACTGACAGAGTAATTAAAATATGTTTGTTTCCGGCGGAATATCATGTATTTGTGTGCCTCTCTAGTACTGGGATGGGAGGCAAAAAGGTCTGTCTTTTGTGATGCCCTGATGAGACTTGTCAGGCGTTCCATCGGGTAGCAAGAAACCCAGGATGCAGACCCCGTACTTCACTTCGTAAGTACTTGCAGGCTAGTATGCAGGGGTGTAGGGTTTAGGGTTCAGGGTCTAAATCCTGTTAATGCAGGACCCTCAAACTGAAGACACAACCCTGCGTACTCTAAAGACCGTGGAAACCTTCCGAAGGACGGGGGAATCCAGATGCCCAGCAAGCACACCGGATGGCCCTAATTGCAAATGAGTAGTGTCTTATTTGGGGGTATTATAGACTCCAATATAGGGTATGACTGTATCCTCCTTTTGGGCATAGTAGTCTGTATACAGAATATTTGGTTCAACTCAACCCAAAACCCTAAATCATAATATATCATTTGGTTCAACCACCCTTTAAAAGCATTACTCAGGTGCGTTGTAAGCTGTCGAAAAACCAAGGCAAAAGCATTGGTGGAGTGTCCGGAGCTGAACGATGCGAGCGTGAAGAGTATAGGGTCTACATGATGGCCTCACCACGAAAACCACCCCATAAGCCCAAATCGTAGAGGTGTTTCTAAAACGGGGGGCCCAATATGATCCCCAAGCGTATAGAATTCCGTTTATAGGTTGCGATTGCAAGAAGTGTCGGGGAAGGGTGACAGCAGAGCGTCTGTAGTGCATATGCTGTTCTTGGGCACATAGGTTCCATTTGAGTTACGTTTCTTCGAACTCACGTACCGTCAAAATTAATGTGAAGTATTCTCTCTGTCTCCGTGTGAGTCTTTGTAAGAGTGGGAAGAACACTGCATGTGGGGCATATGGTGTCTAAGCTTGAGAAGGTGGTTTCATCCAAGCCCTAAACCCTTAACCGCTTGGATTTAGGGGATCAACTAAGACGTTCTGGAGTAACTATTAGAGTTTATCGCTCGAGTTTTTGTTCAGGTAGACCACAGATAGCAAACGAGGGCTTCGGGTTTGGTCTTTAGGGTATAGTCCTTACGGCGCTGTTGCTGCGAACTCCAGAAACAAGAGCTCCAGATCTGAAGCCAAGGCCTGAAGCCCCCAACCCCGAACCCTGTGCCCCCTAAACCCTAAACCCACAATATATACGTTATTATGCTACAGTATTTTTGTTGCCAGTATAGGCATATACCTTATTCTACCTCAGTATCTTCCATTTTCTTTTCCATTCTCCCTACACAATTTGAGATGTTTGCCCCAAACTTTATAGCTAAGACTGATCAAGTCGTATAGGTTTGAAGGAGTGAGAAGTTTACAATACCTAAAGTCAAAACCAGGTGCCGCTAGCATTGGCTCGTAGCTGCTTCCGGAGAGTGTGTAATCCTAAACCTAAGCCCTGAACCCTACCCTAAGCAGTTTACAAATGTATGAAGTAAGCTTCTAGCCATGAAGCCGAAGTTCGAAAATCTTTCCGGGATGAGCGCCCCCTCAACCTTGGAAGACAAAACGGTCCTACGCGGTTTAGAGTTTCAGGGTTCTGAGTTTAGAGTTTAGGGTTAGGGCACCAGGCCTAGAAGGACTCCATGACTCTTTTAAGGAGTGTAGACAGGCTGGAATTGACAACTCCCGTATACCTTGGCTTCTAGGGTTTAGGATTTAGACTAAAGGGTGTAGGGTTGAGGGTTTATGAAGGTTTAGTGTTTGGGGTTCATTTAGGGTCGAGGGCTTGAGGTTTCAACCCTAAACCTTTAGGGTTTAAGGTTTGACTAGCTAAGCTCTGAATGTCCTCATGGCCGTCGCTTTTTGGCGGTGCGCTGCCGTCGAGCAGCAATGTAGCAGAGGAGGCTCCTTTTGCTATTAGGGTATCAGACAGGGTTTTTATGGTTGAATAATGTAGGGGCCTCACAAACAACCAATGTGAGCTATAGCCTTAGCTCCTAGCATCCCCCTTAATGGGCGTCAGAATTGTCCCCTATATAATCCCCTATACACCCAGCCTGTCAGGAGTGTAGACTACAGCTCATCTGCTTTGAGGTTTTGGGTGGTGTCGGATGCAGGGCCTGACTTAGTTCCAGTATCAGAAACCCTAAGTTCTCAACCCTACACCCTAAACCCTAACCCCTAACTAGTCAGGCCACTATGTTTCACACGAGGACTGGTACTCCTACCAAACCCCTAAACCTAAAATCCTGAACTCTAAAGCCTAAACCCTATAAACCCCAGAGTTTGCAGATTTTCGGGCTGATAGCTTCGGTTGCGCGCTTTTGTGGAAAGGTTTTTGCAACGTGCATTGTGAAGCAGGACCCTCCTTGTACCCAAAAAAAGAGTATGTGATGGTCCCATATATAAGGGTTCAGGGCCTCGGGTAACCTAAACCCTAAACCCTGAACCCATGTATGTATCATATATATATATATACATATATATGTAGGGGTTCAGGGTCTCGGGTGTCATAGAGGGTAGGTTCAGGGTCTACGAGGTGCTTCAGAGTAAAAAGTAGGAGAGGTCGCGCCCGCCTGAATCCGGCCAGGTGAGCTACGAACAATATGAAACAGATGCCTCAATAGTCCTAATGTAGACCCATGATTAATGAACCCCATCCTTTTGTAAGGAATTATATTGGGGGTCCTAATATTAAGGCCCTGCAAAGGAGGGGTTTATTAATCAAGGGTTTACATTATCTGCAGAGCAATCCATGTAGAGAGCGTTCATGGGTTTGGCTTTGGGACCTCTCCAGGTCGTAGAAAAGAAGCCTGGGTTTGTCCTCCCATGAAGAGAACCCCCCCCAAGCCGACATAAACCCTAAACCAGTCCAAATCGCGCAACCTTCAATCCAAGGAACTAAACTCTTACTCCGTAAGCGCGGAAAAGGCATATTTTCTGGCAGGAACAACTCCGATGTCGGATTACAGCGCTCACCGGACGGCTGGCCCAGGCCGGGTTTATTGTTTGGGGGTTTAGGTTTGAGGGTTTAGGGTTTGGGGTTTAGGGTTTAGGTTGTAGAGTTTAGGGTTTAGGGTGTTTCTGGGCTTTAGGGTTTACAGGTTAAGGGTTTGGAGGGTTTGGGACTTCGCCATTCTTGGGCTGTTGGGGTTGTACGATTTTGTGGTCGAAGGCCGTCTAGGTTAGACACGTTTATTGGGGTCACATCCCCAAACCCTAGTCCCGAAACCCAAAGCCAACACAGGTATTCCATGAGGACACAGGTCAGATACGCAGACAAAGCCCCAAAATCGTAAACTCCTAAGCCCCTAAACCCTAATCCCCAAGCCCAAAGCCCGAACCCAAAGCCCCAAAACCCAAAGCACCAAACCCAAAGCACTAAACCCTAGAGAATCCCCAATAGTGAGTGAAGGAACCCTTTTTCAGTGTTGTTCGAGAATAAAGCTCCCCAACATTCCCGAGCGCGCTGGGCACAAAAGAGCCGACGGGATAAAAGAACAAGAGAATCACCAATACAGCCCCACATCATCTAAGGTTGAAACTATGGACGCTTTGTTTTGAAGGCCTTGCGTACATAATCGCCTCCCCTAACTATAGGGGCCTCCAAAATAGATTTCCAATCTTTGGTTATAAGAATCCTAATAACAACCAAAAATTGCGATTTTTCGTGTAGTTCAAAGGCCGGTTTAGCGAATATTAAAGCCCCACCTCAATATTACAAGTATTAGAATTGTGGTCTACTATTGTATATATCCGGGATATTTAGTCGAGGGGTGGGGGGTGGGGTCGGAATATGAAGGGATTCATATCTACCCTAGAAAGCCGTGGAAAGCCCACAGGTAGGGGCCCATAGTTGGGGCCCACGGTTAGGAATTTTCATATCACCGGCCCTAAGTCTTCGACCCTGAACCCTAAACCCTAAACCTTCAAACCCAAATCTTAAACCCTAAACCTTAATTCAAACCTTATAAACCTTAAACTCCTCTTGAACCTACGACTTGTTTCTGCCAGGCCCGACTTCAGTGCAAAGCACTGCAGGCCGAAATGGCCGGCGAGGTCGGCTTTTTGGGATATAGGGCTTATATAGGGGTGTATAGGGGGATAGAGGATTTAGGCTTTAGGGGTCCCTTTAAAGGGGTTATATAAAGGTCTATTGGGGGATAGAGGGTTTAGGGGTCCCTGTAAAGGGGTGATGTAGGAGGCTTATAGGGATAATGAAAAAAGAAACTACTAGTTTAGGCTTTAGGGTTTAATATTGGGGGTAATGGAGAATCAAATGGAAAGGAAACTGGACAACTAAATGGGAACTGTGCTTATATTGGTGGTTATATAGAGAAAATGGAATAGAAAACGGAAGCTACCATTTAGAGTTTAGGGTTTTGGGTTCTTAGGACATCTAAAAAGGTAGAGCCCGTGTTAATTTAACAAGGACCACAGTTTACCTCATCATGGGGTTTAATGTTCAGGGTTGGAGGTTTGGGGTCGGCGCAAAGAAGGATGTAGGTTTATTCTGTGTCGGCGGTTCTCGTTCTTAATACTGGGGCCTAAAGTATAAATCGGTAATACATGCAAGTTGTGGAATCCCTTCAAGAGGGTTGTACTATAATTCTCTGGTTATAGGCAAAATTCGGGTGTAGGGGTAGCATGCTCGAGAATCAAATGGAAACAACAACGGAACATGAAATGGATAATAGAGTTACCTAACGGTCAACTACGACTAAAAGGGTGATATAAAAGGACATGGAGAAATATAGGGTATAGCTTAGGGTTTCGTGATTCTTGTTAATTATGGAATACGGCCCATACGGCTCTTATTGCCGGCAAGAGCGATCCTACAGGTGTAGAGACCCTGGGACTGGACTTCTCTACTACGTTTGGGGGTATAGAGGGAATATGTTCATGGGGACAGTCCTATGATTGCAAAAGGAATGAGGGGAGTCTGGGGATACAACAGTTGTATGGGGGCTGCGTACTTAAACCTAGCATTCGGGCTTCCTAAATATCAGGCCCTGAGTGCCTTTGAACCCAAGAATTACGGTATTCAAGTATATGGTATCCCACGCTACTGAGGGCCCTGGAGAGGCCCTGTCAAAGGTCATGGTCTGGATTCGGCTAGGGGCCTCACACGAAAACACATTAAAGAGAGCCGTGAAACAACAAGCCGAACCTCCTTAAGCAGGGGCCGAAACACATCAAAAGTGAGTGCAACATTATAGAGAACACTCCTGCATAATCCCCTTAAAAGTGTGACTTGCGTACCGCCACATCGCCCTACACGACCGCCTTGAAAACCTTGAACCGCATACCCTGAACCCTAAACTCTACGTCTTGAACCCTAACACCTTAAACCCTGAATCCCATAGCTCTAAACCTTCAATCCTGTAATCACCTTTGGATATATTCCCGCACAGGCCAATCTAGTCCCTTTGTACAAAGGAATCCCATGAACCCCTACATAGCCTTATATAAACGTATAGAACCTAAATCCGAAATCCTACGCCCTAAATCCTAAACCCTCGGCCCTAAACCCTAAATCCTAAACGCTAAGCCCTAAATCCTAAACCCTAAACCCCAAACCCTAAAGCCCTACACCCTAAACCAATCCCTAGTTAAGAAAAGGGACCACACAGGCTATAGTCTAAACTCTACCTCATATAGACCCACAATATTCCCTATATAAGCCCTAAACCCTAAACCAACCCCTATTTAAGAAAGGGGAGCCACATAGGCGCCCTTGGCTTCGGCCCTCGGTCGCCTGGCAGCAGCGCAGCTTCACCTTCGGGCTACCGAGGCCTCCGGGCATCTCGGCTGAAGGGGTTTAGGGGAGTTTAGGGTTTTAGGGTTCTAGGGGCTTAGGGTGTAGGGCTTGGAGTTTGTGATGTTTAGGGTTTTAGGGTTCTAGGGTGTAGGGTTTAGGGTTTAGGATTTAGGGTTTAGGGTTTAGGGTTTAGGATTTAGGGTTTAGGGTTTAGGGTTTAGGATTTATCGGCAAGGCCTCTCAGGGCTAAGGGTTCAGGGTTGAAGGTTTGTCGGAAAGGGTTCGCAGGGCTAAGGGTTTATGGGTTTTGGGGTTGAGGGTTGAGGGGTTGGGTTTTAGAGTCTAAGGCTTATAGAGCTTAAGGGATTGAAGAGATCGGTTTAGGGAAGGGCCCTGAGGGGGTTATAGGGATATGTTTGGGGCTTCAGGATTTAGGCTTATAAGTTATATGGGGCTTCAGGGTTGGGTTTTATATAGGGGTTTAGGCAGTTAGGGGGCTTTGAATTTAAATGTTGGCAAGGGTTCGGCGTTTAGGGATGTATATACGGGCATACAGAAATAATCTATATGAGTGTGCAAAGTTTCAGGGTGTGTGTGGTTCCTTATTGGTCGTTAGCAGGGAATCAGGGGATGTAATTCCTATATAACCCCTATATCATACATTTCCGTATTCCCTACTAGCCCCAGTGAGGTTCAGAGAGTTGAAGTTTAGTTAAGGGCCGTGTAAGGGGGTCATAAGGAGATTTGGGGGTTTAGACGAGTATAGTAAGAAGAAGAGTATATTGGGTTTAAGGGTGTAGGGTTTAAGGATGTAGGGTTTAGAGAGCTCATGGATTCGGGATTGAGGCTTTCGGCATTCAGGGTTAGGGGATTGGTGCGTAGGGGTTGGTTTTAGGGTTTGTGGCTGAGCAGTTTAGGGTTCTGGTCTTCAAGGTGTTGGGCTTGAGAGGGTTGAGGAGGTATAAGGCGCAGTGTGTGCTGAATAGGGAAATTAGGCAACCATGGTGGTAGGTCGGATAGCACGAATTCATAGCCAGGTAACCAGGCCATAGAAATTAGACACTGCTTGTAAACAATGCATCGAGCTTCAGTGCGGTGTTTGCAGAATGACCCTTCCGTAAGGCCAGTGGGAGCACATACCCCAGAACTCGGGCCATGCCTCTGAGTAGCCGAAGCCATCGAGACTAGAGAGGTTGTGGCGCAAAGAGCAAAACTTCTGGTGGCTTGGACCCTGAAGAATACACATCTTGGAACTGAAGCTCGAGAGTCCCTAAACCCCTAAACCCTAAACCCTATCCCCAAACCTTGCTGGTTGTTAGAACTGACTGCAGGGATGGATTCCCAGAGTAGCCCCTGTGTAACCCTGAACAGTCGCAGTTTCTTTTTTTCTACTATAGTCCCCCTTAAGTAGATGGAATATGGGGTATATGAGAATCTTATTATAGTGTACTCGAAGCCATATTCTATCTACTGAAGGGAGACTATAACCCCAATATATACCCTATTATACTATAGTAGTTTCCATTTTCTTTTCCATTATCCCTATATAGCCTTGATATAGCCCTAATATTCTATCTACTTAAGGGGCTTTTACAAAAACCAGCAAGTATCCTGGGCCTACGACCAAGGACCAGCAATGGGCGGTCGGTCGATGTCGATTGGCATCTTTGCCATTTTCAGTGAAGTTGGGCTTGCACGATGCAGG
This sequence comes from Symbiodinium pilosum, assembly GCA_905231905.1. Classification (NCBI taxonomy): domain Eukaryota; class Dinophyceae; order Suessiales; family Symbiodiniaceae; genus Symbiodinium; species Symbiodinium pilosum. The sequence goes on from CAJNIZ010024658.1 coordinate 24,962, forward strand.
CCCCTATAGTAGAGACCCTAGACTTATGGTAGTTTCCCAAAATAGGGGGTACCCCAAAATACACACTAAGAAATTACAGTTCTTAATGCAGGAAAGCTTCGAAAGGTACCCATAGATTTAGGGAAACCCATATGACAGGCTGTCGAAGTATGATTCCCTTTTGTGTTCCCATCTCTGCAATGCCCCTAGTACTTAGGGTGCCCAAAAAAGGGAGCTTTTGTTTGACAGGCCTCTTAGGGTTTTGACAACCTCCCAGATGGGGATTGTAGGGGCTCTTGAAGGGCCTCTAGGGTACCCGTATCTGTGAAGCCTTGTTGGAAAGGCCTAAGTATATCAGTTTAACACCATGCGCACCCGGTATTGGTCCGTGATCCTTTTAACTCGCATACCTAGGCTAGTACTCACTAGATGTGTATATACGTAGTGCAAAGGGCCTCTAAAAGCATTAAACTCTAAAACCTAAGCCTGTGAACCTTAGAGACTGAACCCTAAACCTTGTGCTCCCACAAGCCCGTGAAGCCAAAGCTCTGAGACTAGGCCTTTAAAGTCCTCGCAAGCCTAAACCCTCAACTCAAAACCCTGAATCCTTGTAAGATCCTGAAGGCAAAGCCCTCAACTCTAAAGCCCAAACCTCTACGAGCTCTTGAAGCCCAAGCCCTGAGAAAGCGATGTAGAATTACAAGGGGTTTAGGGTTTAGGGTTTAGGATTTAGGATTCAGGGTTTAGGATTTAGGATTTAAGATTCAGGGTTAAGGGTTTAGGGTTGAGGGTTTAGGGTTTAGGATTTAGGGTTTAGGGTTTAGGGTTAGCCTGCGTCCGCATTCCCCAACAATTCTGACATCAGTATCAGTATACCTGAAAGGTCCCATGCTATCTCCTAACCACAAATCCAAATTAGTGAGGCCCGTACGATACTCAATCCTTACCACACGCCTCCTCCAAACTTAGTTTTGATTTGACTGTCCATTCTCTCTCCCCTAAACCCTAAACCCCTAAGCCCTAAAACCCTAAAACCCTAAACCCTAAACTCGAAATCCTAAACCATAAACTCTACACCCTAAACTCTAAACCCTTGAACCCTTAAACCCTAAACCCTGAAGCCCCTAAACCCTGAAGCCCCAAACTCTAAGCCCCTAAACCATTAATTCTAAACCAGACCACAGGCTCAGCTCCGATGCTGTGGCTTTTCAAAGCGAGCAGCTGTCTGCTACCAAGGTGCAGGGCTTTTGGGAGGGGTTTAGGGGTTTAGGGTTTTAGGGTTTAGGATTTTAGGGTTTAGGGGTTTAGGGTTTTGGATTTTAGGGTTTTAGGGTTTTGGGATTTTAGGGTGTAGGTTGCAGAGCTAAACCCTAAAGCCCTAAGCCCTAAACCCTTTAAAGGCCAAAATGGGCCAAACCCTAAAAGAAACCCTAAAGCCCTAAATCCCTGAAAAGGCCAAAATGGGCCTAAAACCTGAAACCCCTAAACTCCCTAAACTCCCTAAACCCCTAAAACCCTAAACCCTAAACCCTTTGAAGGCCAAAATGGGTCTGACTTCTGCTGCCTTTGGTGGGCCTTGGCTGCCACGTAGGCTCCGGGGCGATCTGCCCGATGAGCTGTTCAGCTGCAGCTTCGATTTAGGTTGGGTACGGCCCCTCAGGATTTTGGTATTTTGGGTTGTTGATTTAGGGCTTTAAGGGTCTAGGATTGTAGGGTTTCAGGGCTTGGGGTTTGACGTTTAGGGTCGAGCAAAGGCTATGTGTGTGTACTTGAGGGCCTAAATAATCCCCTCACCCTCACTACTAAAGCACCCAACCCCAAACATTAGATGTTCCCAGTTTATTAGAACATACCACAATATGATTTTTTCACATTCGGGGGTCGAGTTTTAAATGTCGAGGGCTGTGATGAGTTGCCATTGTTATGGAAATGCTGCTGGTAAGTACTTAGCAGTCCGCTACAGTACGTGGGCATCCCGGCTTGTTGGGACCCTCGGGATTACAAGGGTTTTGCATTCTAAGGACCCCTCTCAAGATACTGTAGTGATTTTTTAGCAGACTCCAATACAAGGATCGGTAACCCCTAAACCTTAACCCTAAACGCCCTAAACCCTAATGACTGGGGTGTAGCATTGGGAGAGGCACTTGGATATTCGGGTTTGGGGACTCTCGTTCAACCTTTTGGGTTCGGGATGTCATGCGGTTTAGGGTTATTCGGGTTGACGATTTAGGCAGGGGCTGTGGGGACTGAGCACCGGATCCTAATCCTAAGCTTAAAGGGGTTGTCCTAACCCAAGCCCTCTATACTATCCCCCTTAGCGTTTCTCATAGTTATCCCACAGCGGCCTAGTCATTTTCAAATGGCCCTAATCAAGGGGTACCCTGGGGGGAGGTATAGTGGGGGCGTAGCAGCAGGCTAACCCAGAAAACCTGTGCAAAGTCTCTAAACTGTGCGATGGTTCAGCTTAGGCTACAGCTGGACCACGAGCAGGCGCGCGAGCAGAATACTGGGTTGCCGTTAAAGAACCTTCAGGTCCAGCAGCCATGGTGGGGAAACAGGATGTGGCGATGTATGTATATATATATATGTATATAGAGACACACATCCAAGTTGCGGTCGCTTAATTCAACTTAGCAGCAATGAGAAGCACACATTGCTTACTTCAATTTTGGCCGACATAGGCACCAGCCAGCTTAGGTTGCAAGCCAGTAGCAGTGGTATACTAAGATCGTAGAAGAACCGAAACGTAAAGCCCCAAACCCCAACTATCCTAAACCCCAAGCCCCAAAACCTTTAGGCCCCAAACCCTAACCATCCGAAACCCTAAGTCCCACACCCTTATAGTCGCCCTTAAGTAGATAACAGATAGAATATGGGATATATACAAATATACACCCAAAGCCATATTCTACCTACCTCAGGGGGGCTATAACCCCAAGCCCTCAACCCTAGTCCCAGTATGTCGTTTGGTTGCCATCTGTGGCTTTGGGGTCGTGCCCAAGCTATCGGTCTTTTTAGACGATCCTGAGGCATCCTAAGTACCAGGACAATCCTAGTGCCCTGAAAGGGGATATGTAGGGTTGCTTGTTTAGGCCCCATAGTGGGTACTCAGGCCCAAATACACAGTAGGAGGAGGGTCTAGGTAGGCATTATTTGTAGGCTTCAGGGCCCAAAATAGTTTTTTTTTTTTTTGCGACGTAGATGCCCAGGGCTCGGGCGACTTAGATGCCCAGGGCTCAGGCTTTTTACAAGATTGATCGCCGACTTTTCTTCCATGCGGTTCAAGGTTCATCCTAAACCCAAAACCGTATTCGTAGGGACTTGCAAAAAATCAGTCCTCAAGACTTTCAACCCTAGAGCCTAAGCCCTAAAACCTTAAACCTCTAAAGCCTAAATCGTTTCTGGTTCATTACTGCTCGAAGCTTGGTTTAAGTTCAAATTCCTTAGCAGCTACGCAAGAAAGCCTCTAGCAAATTGACATCCAGGGGGCAGAACCTACAGCCGCCTAAACCCTACACTAGTAAGCTACAAACCCTAGACCAAATCCTGAAGTTGTGTCTGACATACTTCATGGTTTAGGGTGTAGGCTGTAGAGTTTAGGGTTTAGGGTTTGGGGGTTGGGGTGGAGAATTCGCAAATATTATTTCCCCTTCGAAACTAATTATGCAACTGTGGCATGATCTGCCCCTTATTACCATGTTTGCGGCCCCAACATTGCATATTGAGGGTTGAGGCTATGGGCCTGCCGATATGAGCTGTAGTCTAGACTCCTTACAGGGGGTTATATAGGGGAGTATGTGGGCTCACTATTTATTATGGGGCTTACTACAGGGGATACGAGGAGTTTAGACTATAGCTCACATACCCTCTGAGATATGCAACTTAAGCCCCCCAGGCTTTCCCAGCTAAGGGCCCAGAATTTGGTGCCCAATTACACAACACAGACCTTATTCTAGTGTTTTAGGCCCTAAACTACATGGCAAGGCCCTAACTGAGCTCTGCTTCTACCCTTACATATAGGTGTAGTATCACCAACGCTTATTCCAATTAATGACGCCTTTACCTTACACTGCAACTCTAGGCCCTAAACCCCGAATCTTAAACCACTAGACCCCTAAATCCTAAATTATAGACCCTAAACAGCAAGGCCCTAGATGAGCTCTGCTTGAGCTTGGAAATGGCCCGGCGCGACCGGAACCGTACGCCGGCTGAGAGTTTTGATGGGAGGATTGAGGCTTAGGGCTTAGGATTAGGGATAGCTGGTCTTGGGGACCCAACACTTATATGACCACAGTCTAAACTCCTTAGAGGGGGGTTATACAGGAGTTTATATAGGTGACTTTTAGAGGGATTATTAGGAGGATGCTAGGAGTTTAGACTTCATATGGGATCAAGGAGATTCTAGGGGGTCTAGCAAGGATTCTATGAGGGCGGGGGATGTGAGCAGTGTTTTTCCGGGTGGCTTCTATAGTCCCTAAATTTGGGTACGCCTATATCTTCCTTTTGGGTATAGTATGTTGCAAGAAGGATGCAAGCTTATATGGTTCAGCCATCTAAAAAAAAACACAGTTCATACGGGGCTTGCAAGGAGATGATGTGGGTCCCGACTAGAGGTTATGCAGTGTACAATGTGGTGTGCATGTAAGCTGTTGTCTAAACTCCAAGAATCCCCCTTAGTAATCCCTTGTATAGTCCCCCATATGGTCCCCTACCCGCTTTAAGGAGTTTAGTCTATAACGCGTATGGGGGCTTACAGGACGGGGAGACTTCTGCAGTGTTCTGCCGGGACCATGGCGAGTGCTGAGGTATTTTGGGTACTGCCCCCACCCAGCAACAGACTACACCAGGGGTCATATTCAGGGCTATATAATTGTATGTACTTGTTATCCAACTTGTATTGAATCGGGGCAGTACCCAAAAGATGTTTAGGCCTGTGTATGCTGCGATGGTTTTGTTAGCTCTATCTGGTCCCAGTCTGCTGGCAGGTAGTGTGGGGGCCCTAATGGGAGGATTCTGTTCCTAGCATATCTTACTACAAACGTCAGGCTACATACAGCTACCCCTTACCCCAGCCTTCTACCCAACGGAAGCAGGAGCAGACTAACTGCAACCTGCACTAAAGCATGAACTGCGTTACCCCGTTTCGTCACAACCTTCCCACCCAAATCCCTAAACAGTAAACCCAAGTAGGCACTTTGAGAGCACTGCTCAGGTTACTTCGACCAGACCTTAGAGTGCCGACAACTGCTACTGACGCTTGCCAACTGTTCCAGAATCAGTTTCTGATAGTTTGCAATTTGCTAGGGGATTATAAAGGGTTTTTTAGGGTTTAGGGTCAAAACTCCTTAACGGGTGTGATATATAGGAGTTTCATTATAATAAGGGAAGTATCAGAAGGGATATTCGGTGGGAAACTAGGTGTTCAGCCTATAGCTCATATCTGTAATCCTTGTATCTACCCGGAGCCTCACTGGAATCCCAAAGTTATATGCCCCGAAACTTCGTGGTGAACTACATAGGGATTACGTCGGGGTACGTCTGGGTGTATTGAGGGGTTCTACTTTTCAGATCCTCCCTGAACCCTAAATCCTAAATCCTGCACGAAAGGAAAAGCTCTGCACGAGAGAAATCCTCGTCCAGCAGCGCCCCGGCCTCAGCGCGCGGCCGGATTTCTACCGACAAGGCCCGGACCTAAACCCGGGTTTAGGGCTGTTTAGGGTTTTAGGGCTGCTTAGGGTTCAGGAGTTTAGAGTTTAGGATTTTGGGTGTCCTAGGTTATACCTAAACACCAAAAGTATGTAAGATATTAGCCCTAAACCCATGATAATAGCCATAACGGCCATTATGTTACCTACTTTTGGGGTCCAGGGACTGCTCTGAGGTGCACATGGACTGTTTTCTTTGATTCATACATCTGCGATGTAACAAGACTCATGGCAACAGTATTAGTGAATCTCTAGACTTTGGGTCTCTTGGGTCATGCGGGAATAAATGCAAATTCCATTTGCGAAACTTTAGGCATTATGGGATCCACTTTGCCTGAAGCATCTTTGCGTAACTCCTGGCTTTAGGGCTGAGGGTTTACGCACATAGCGGCAGGCTTTCGAAATCTTGCCCAATAATCAGATTCGCACCTCCTAGTAACATTTCTACACCACCCATACAAAGTAGCGCTTAGCAAATCTGAAAAAGAGGATGTTGGTGACCCAAAGCCCCAAAGTTAGGACCTTTTTTTCCTTCATATGATGCTTTGCTTTTGGATCCTAATTCTTGGGGGTTGGGGTTGCCCGAATGCTCCTAATGTCGAAGGCGACCATAGCAGCCACATCCCGGCGGGCTGCCACCCCTCGCGGAAGGATGGAGCGGCTTGGGATCTACACTCAAACACCACATATCTCCAATTGAGTGCACTAGGAGGGTCATGATTCAAGCTTCTACATTAGAGTAGTATTTAATTTGGGATACTATGGTACCCAAAATAGAGTAAGAATATATCCTCCTTTTGGGGTATAGTATTTTATATAAGGGATATTATCTCACGAGGTTCAACCACCAAAAAAACACTACTCATAAGGCTTCAGGCATGCCTCCCTAAGCCCTAAACTCAGGGCTTATGCCTACTGGTTCTTTGTAAGGAATACGGGAATATATTATCTTGGGATCACATTTCGTTATTCCCTACGAAGAACCAGTAAGTGTGGCTCAAGTAAAAGAAGCTCTCAGCTGTGCAGACCCAAAATAACCCGATATAACCCCTATATTACATATTCTAGTAGTTTCCATTTTCTTTTCCATTATCCCAATAGAAATACTTTGCTTAAGATTTACAATTCAGGATGTATCTTGCCAGTGCATGTTTCTAGGTATATAGATGCCTTTGCGATAGAAGAAGGGGAGCCCTAACTATGTTCATTTTGCCTTTGGGCCAGGTTTTTCGGCATGCTGTTTGGCCCCAAACTATGTTCATTTTGTCTTTGGGCCGGGTTCTGGGCATGCTGTTTGGAACACTCGCTGTTTCAGATCCCGACTTTACCTCGATAAATCAGGGGATTGTCTTACAGGGGCCCTTGCCATGTGGATGCCTTATCTTACGATTGAGTGGGCAGCGCACTTTGCAAAAGCACTCCTTGGAAGCTCTTCTGGCAGTCTTCGCAGCATTACTTGGTGCCATAGCGTTTTTGCGTTCTCCAGTATTAGAGCTTCAGCCGTGTTTAGAGGAAAAACGTGGCAGCGGGAAATGCCAGCAATGTTTGCCAGGTTTGGCACTGCCAACATGATGCCTGAAGTAGTGTTCAGAGTGAGCAGATTCCAAGGCTGCTACGAACGCGATGGTTCCATGATTCCAGATTGACTAGGCACCCCAGTAGTACCCTTTTTCCTTTTTTTTTTTTGCGTGGGTCTCCTTATTAAAACTGAAGAGTATGAAAAAAGGGTACCCTTATTATGAAGGGGTTGCTGGGGAACCTAGTTGATTACAAATTCCTTCTTGCAGAATGTCTCTTACAATCCGACACTTGGAGATATCCGGAACTTTTCGGTAGACACGCCTGAAGTTTGTATAACATCGCAGGGTATTCATACCTCTAAGTGGGATTTTCTCCTGAGAAGCTTGTACACTGACAATGCAACCCTTGCAAAATGCGATGCTGCTCTTCTGGTATATTATAGCATGTTATACTATATTATAGTATATTATTATGTATTATAGTACAGTATGGTATATTATGGTATATTAGCATGCTCCCCCAAAGCTGAAGAACCTCGCTCCCTAATAATACCCCGCCCACTCCTCTTGATAATCAACGTTCCTTGTCCAGTGTAGTGGTTCTATATAGGGGTTTCCCAAAACAAGGGGTACCTTTTTGGGGGTCCCTATAATAAGTACTATAGTACTTTGGGGTCTATATTGTGGTCCCCCTATTTTGGGAAACTACCCCATTGGGATGATTGATGTACTTGTATTACATTGGGACTACGTCTTGTAGCGAGCCTGCGTAGGCTGCCTCCACTGCCTCCAAAGCGATCGCAGTCTGGAAAGCGCTGGGAAAGCTTCTGGCAGGCACGGAACAAAGAGCTTCTTCCTCCAGCTGCTTCGTAGACATCATTAGACACCCATGAAAGATATGGTCTGCTAGGCTTCAACAGTCCTAGTACCTAAGAAGGTTCCTATGGGCCAGGCAAGTGCCTCAGCAACGATGAGCTACAGCAGTAGCTGCTAGTTCAGACTGGAGACGCTGTAGAAGTACAGTGAAACCCTCTTGTGAACCAAGGCAAATTCCGCTTAAATCTCATACCTGCAAGCCTTCCGCTTGCGAACCGTTGAGGCTCTCTGCTGACAGGACTTGTTGTATTTGTCGCAACCCGCGCTGCCGTAATCCCCAGGCCTTCAGTGGGGCATTTTCTTGACAGCCACCAAATGGAGTTACGGACCAGGTAGGTAACCTGAAATACAAACGGTCCAAACATAGTATAGAATCTATAACATTCCACAATCTGCCATAATGGGTTATAACATGCTATAGTACACTATCGTCCACCCATTTGCCATCAGGAACTCACAAGCAGCGATCCTGCAATTCTGTCATTGGAAACCGATCAAAGGCTGGGAGCCGCTTATAGGGTCTAGGGCCGGGACCTTCCTTGTACCCGGTGACCTGTAAAAAGGGGTATAGGGTCCCTGCGAGTGGGTATTTGGGGTATAGAGAGGGTAGAAGAGGTTAGCAAGAATTGAAGGACTGGATCCTTGTTCTAGTCGATATATAGTCCTTGATAATGGGGTAGCATCTATCTTCATTTACGTTCCTTTACCCCCTTTGGGGTCCAAGTACCTACTAATCATCCACTCACCCAACACCTGTACTGTACTTGCTGTTACCCAAACCCCAAATACCCCATTATTGGGTACTTGGACCCTTTGGATTATTCCTTGCAAGCCAGAAGTCAGATTGACGTTTTACGGTGTAGGGGGTGAGGGCTTAGGCTTCAAGGTTTAGGGTGAGGCGTTGCAGCTCAGATGCAGAAGCACTTACAGTAGGGCTTTGAGATGTTTTGAGTAGGAGGATTTAGTGTTTAAGGGTTTATGGGTTTAGAGTTGAAGGGTTTAGTGTGAAGGGTGTTGAGCTAGGCTTCAGGCTTTTCTCCTTGGTGTTTATCAGGCACATCGGAGACGGGTGTCCGGGGAGATTTTATTGAGACTGCTCTAGCGATCCATGCCATTGTTTCCTACTGAGCCTCAGGGGATTTGGATTTGGGGAAGGTACTTGTGGAAGCCTTGGGAGTATATACATACCACAATTCTAAGTACAAGTGCCTTTTACAAAGAAACCCTATCCTTTATGAATTGCAGCATACCCATATAATAGTAACTGTAAATCGTAGCTACCGAGGCCAGGGCGCTGGCTTCTGCATGGTCACGGTGTGTGATGGGTACCAAGCTTTACTGGCCTTCTAGAGTAAAGCTCGGTATTTCAAAGCAGAAGGTTTCCCTATTCCAAGCAGTGCAATCCTCATCAGTGGGACCCCCAAAATCACAAAACACCCACATGGGTGGAGATCTGCAGTAGCCCTGATCTAAAGAGGGCTTTTTGTTGAGGCCTGATAAGGTCATTCAGTGTACCTTGGACACCCTAGAGTCAAGAATAGTTACTAAGTTGCTATTCTGATGGTGCCTACAATAGCTATTGTCGAAACTTCTGAAATGGGTGTTATAGAGGGAGTACAGTTATTAAGGGGTATACTAGGAGTTTATACTATAGCTCGTACAGCCCTGTGACCCTTTCACGAGCTTTTCACCGGCGTGCCCACCTACTAGCTACCCACCGGAACTATTCTGGATACAGGGCCTGTACAGCGATGATGTAAGAGCGTGAACTTCCCTGCGCGTGCTTTGAAGAGAAGCCGCTAGAGATTACACTACTGTGGCTGTAGTCCCGTGCGATGTCAGCTATAGTCTAAACTCCCTAAAGGCGGGTTACATAGGGCATTTTATAGGGGAGTAGTATAGGGCTTATGAAGGGGGATACTAGGAGTCTAGACTATAACCCCTATAATCCGCTACATAACCCTATATATAGCAGTTTCCATTTCATTTTCCATTTTCTTTTCTATTTGATTCTCCATTATTAAGGGGGATACTAGGAGTCTCGACTATAACCCCTATAATCCCCTACATAACCCTATATATATATATATAGCAGTTTCCATTTCATTGTCCATTTTCTTTTCCATTTGATTCTCCACTATTAAGGGAAAAACTAGGAGTTTAGACTATGGCTCATGTGTCCTTGGGTCTAGGGTCCCTAGGGTGCCCGTTTTTTTTGAGAAAGCCTTACATTTCCACAAAATCCCCCTAACCCAATCCCTTAGACCCTTGAACCCTAGGACCCCACCTAAACCCCACAAGTATGCAGAATAATTGCCTTTTGGACCATTATATGGTGTCTTGGACCATTATTTTAACTACCTTTGGGGTTTAGGTAACACCTTAAACCCAAACAACCCCAGCCGCATTTGGAATGAAGGCAATGGCAGAGTCCCCGAGGGAAAAGCCCTCGGCAGCAGCCCTTTAGCCAAAGGACCCGGAGATGTTAGGGTAAAGAGTTTAGGGTTCAGGGTTTTGGGTTTCAGGTTTAGTGTTTGAGTTTAGGGTTAAGGGTTTTGGGTTCAGGGTTTGGGTTTAGGGTTTGGGGTGTAGGGTGTAGGGCTGAGGGGTACTTGGAGGGTCATGGAAACTTAGTAAGTAGTTAATAACTCCTACAAACCAGTCCTTCGAAGTACCCCAGACCCCTAAACCCTGAACTATGCGCAGACCAGAGGGGTACACCTGAAGGAACCTATAGCATCACATGGGCATTTCTCATGGGTTCTGTTTTGGGAGTCACGATAATCTGGATCAAAGCATTTTGGGCGTTCAGATTAGGGCTTCCCAGTTCTGGATTTTCATATAGGGATTAGTTGGAGAGAGTTGCATGTAGGATATAGGAACCTGCTGCAGGGCTGTCTTGGAACATCTATGACAAGGATGTGAAAGGTTGTCCACAACCTTAAAGTATTTTGACAAGCTGCCTTGCAATCGTTTTGCTCAAAACATAAAGCCCTAAACCCTTAAAGCCCGAAGCGTCCTTGCTTGAGACCAGGTTGTAACCTGTGATTCCGCGTACCTCGTACTCAGCTATGATCATTGCACTAATGCGTGCTTTGTTCAGCCTGAAATTCTTAGGGTCTCGGGTTTTTGGAATAACCGAAAGAATGGTCAGGCTATGAAGCTCAAGCCTAAACTTATTGGTTCTTGGTAGGGAAAAACAGAATGTTATCCTTGTAGAATCCCTATATAACATATTCCCATATTCCCTACTAAGCGCCAGCAAGTAAAGGTGCACGCTCTCTGCGGCCTTCACTGGAATGGCGATATGGGGCCAGACAGTGTTAGGCGTCATCAGTATTTGGTACTTAGGGTAAAGCTCAGACGGTTTTAATGAGGGCTTTCAGGTCTACCTAAACCCCCAAAGTAGGTAAAATAATGGCCTAAACCTCAAACCCTAAACCCTAAACCCTTAAACCCTAAACCCTGAAACCTTAAATCCTAAACCCTTAAACCCTAAACCCTAAACCCTAAACCCTTGGACCCTAAACCCTTACACCCTAAACCCCTAAACCCTAAACCCTTCAACCTAAACTTGAAGCCACCTGCAGGCCTATTATTTTACATACTGTCGGGGTCTAGGTAGGACTTTGTATTAGGGTTTAGGATTTAGGGTTTAGGATTTAGGGTTTAGGGTTACGCAGGCAAGATCCGCACCAAAACGAAGAAACAAACCCCAACCCCCCTGCACTCTTGGCTAGAAACGCTATGAGCCAGAAACAGGGTTTTAGGGTTCGGAAGATCCTTATACCTGGGAGCCCACTCCCTTCAATTGAGGAATATATGCTAAATCTATCAAGGATGCTAGTAGGGTCCCCTTAAAGTAGATAGAATATGGCTTTGGGTATATCATAATAAGTTCCCCACATACCCCATATGCTATCTACTTAAGGGGGACTACATCCTGCAGAGGATTTTTTTATGAAGGTGGTAACCTGTGTAACTCTCAGCTCGTCAGCCTTGATCCCTAGCCCCTGTGTGGGCATTTTCAAACAAATGGGGGTCACTGCAGTAAGCTGTGCAGTAGACTTACTGGTTCTTAGTAAGGCATAAGGGAATAATCCCTCTATAACCCTTTTATGAAATATTCCTAACAGGGAAGATCTAGGGATTATGACCCCTTATTTCCTAATAAGAACTTGTAAGTTTGGGGTTCTTTGGGTACTTCTTGTCCCGAAGGCCGCGCAGCGATAGTGGGGACTCGAACACAAACACCAAGCCGGCAGCTGGAAAGGACTTAAGGTTGTGGGTCTAGGATTTAGGGGTTAGGGTTAAGGGTTTAGGGTGGAGACAATTCTAAACCCTAAGCCGCGATTTTGGGGTTAGGGTTTTGGGGTGCATGGGGATTGAGGTTGCTTGGGTTCGGGGTCGGGTTTATAGGCTGAGTCTCTTGCGGGTGGATATTGCGGTCCCTTCTGTGGTTAAGTATAGCCCCTAATTCCCTAATAGGAACCCTGGCTATCTGGTTATGTAATGTAATACCTAGTGCCTGGGTGTCCCTGCTTTTGGGGAGAGAATTTCGTTCAAAGACTAGGCCGCAGCCCGAAAAAGGGAAGGCCGCAGAGAGTCCAGGTGTGGTTGAAGTCTTGAGCCCTCAACTGGGTTGCTGTTAAGGAACTTAATGGGTATATATAGTAAATAATAGGGTTTCCCCAATATAGTAACTTAATTTGAGTTCCTTAACAGCAACCCAGTCAAGCTAAACCCCTCACCATTCCAAAGCCTCCTGGGAGGTAGGGCTGGAGTAGTCCTGTAGTCCCGCTGTAATCCTCCAGCTCCTTCAAGCCATTTCTTCACTTCGTACTAGATCCTAAGCCCCGCACATTACACTCTGAGCAGTATTGCGGTTTCCATGTTCTTTTGCATGCCGTCACTTAGTCTTAACTACGCATGAGCCCATGCCTCAAGACCTAAGCCACAAACCTTCATGGTATAGCAGTGTGTGCTTTCTTTTCCAAACCTTCTGTCCCCTATAGACTATAAGCCGTAAACGTAGCTTTGCATAATTTCATGTGGATACCTTCATTGCCTACTATAGCCTTAAGACCTATAGAATAGAATCTAAACCATTCGTGCAACTGCGGCTTGCATAAACCCTAAGCCCTAAACTCTCGAGCCTAACTGAGGATGTCATGTCAAAGCACTTGGCAGTGAGACGCGAGCTGGAGAGGCTGGGGACATATGCGCCATAGCCTGAACTCCCTAGAGGGGCTTATATAGGGGACTATTATAGGGATGATTATGAAGGGGGATACTAGGAGTTTCGACTGTGGCTCAGATGGTTGACATGTTGAAGACGTTCAGGGTCTAGGGAGCAAATTATGCACGGTTCGGGGTGTCATGGGTTTAGGGCTGAGGGTTGAGGTTAAGGTTTATAGGATTTTTTTTCCGCTGTTGGATTTAGGTAGGGATTGTGGGTTGTCAGCATTGTGGTCCGTGCCTTTTGTTGAGTTTTGGGCCCCTTGTATCTTGTATGATAAGGCGCTGATGCAGGGATGCCCAAAAAGGGACCATGATTGTTGACAGCCGCCCATATACGCACATATCTGGGAGTTTCTCGATGTAGGTGCACAGTTCACGCTTAAAGTGGGTTCCTACTGTCCCGTTAGGTTAGAAGTTGGGTCTTTTATTAGGGAGCTCAGGGAACCTAGCCTCTGGCGAACCTGTTCTAAGATGGCCAGAACTCCTTCCCAAACCCAGGACCCTAAATTCTGAACTCCTAGCGCCTAGCCGCTGAATTCGAAACACTGAATCCTGAGCCTTCAACCCAAACCGCACGACTCCTAAACACTAATGAGAAAACAAGTTGTTCAGGAATTAGGGTCTAGGGGATTTTTCGTTACCTCGACCCCCCAAAATCAGGACCCTATGACTATCACATGACGTTTATAGGGTCATAACCCAATATATCCCCTAAATAACCCTATATACTATAGTAGTTCCCATTTTCTTTTCCATTATCCCAATATCACCCAATAAATTTCTATATAACCCTCTACACTATAGTAGAACACCAAACCCACAAAAACCCTAAAACCCTAAACCCTATCCTAAACGCAAAACCCCCCAAGACGCAGCCTGACAGAGGCAGCTTTGCTTCTGGGAGGAGGAGACACTGAAACTTTGCGAGCGCTGCATGTCTGACAGGGCTTAGGGTCTAGGGTTTTGCCGCCTAGGCTCAGGAGTTTATCGAGGCCTTTTAACGCGTGTAGGGTTTAGGGTTTTGGGTTTTCGGATATGGTATGTTGGGGCATGTATCTATGGTCTGGGGAGCCAACTTTTAGGTTTCAGGGGTTTCAGAGTTTTAGTGCTGGGGTGTAGGGGTGGGTTGAGGAGACTGCAGGGCTGTAATGGAGAATGAAATGGAAACGGTTGTTCATATATACAATAGTATAGCCTCCAAAAGGCTTACTTCAGGATCTGAATTATTAAAAAGATTGTCAGAGGCATGCTGGTTTCGGAGGTATAGGGGCATAGAGAATTTAGCAAGATTTGGTGTTTCTAGGGCGTGGTGGAAATTGGGGTCATGTATTGGGAGATGGTAGTTTCCCTAAATAAGGGGACCCCAATATAGACCGCAATATACTATAGTCCTTATTATAGGGACCCCCAAAAAGGTTCCCCTAATTTTGGGAAGGAAACCCCCAGATATGGGTTATGTAATGTAGAAGCCCGAACAGTTGCTTGTTTGTGATCCTTGTTAAGCTGTCGTATAACGTAGCCCACAACCCTATTAAACTGAACGGCCGTTACACTGTGGGCTTTGATGGTTGCAGGTGCGGGGCCGTTAAGAGACCAGGGATTTAACTATAGGGATCAGACAGCAGTTCCACGGGTCCCCAGTACAGATTGTATAGGGGTAGCTTAGAAAAACCGTACCAAAACTCTGCGTTGGAAGGCACAGCCCCCCCTTACTTGACCGTACTGTAGCTACTCAAGAGCAAAGCCCCGGGTTTGCCCTAAAGCTTGGAAAAATCCGAAGAAGTCAGGATTTGCGTGGCTTTTCTGTTGCGAAAACCCGTGAGCGCCCTTAAGCGAGACATGGAGCTTATGGGGCTTCTTCTGTCAAAAGATGAGAAGCCGGTCACAAAAGACCGAGGCGATCGATGCGCTGAGGCCTCCCTTGCATGGGCTGGGAGTCATGGCCGCGAGAAAGTTAGTGGTGCTTAAGGGGGAGTGGGCGAGTTTAAGGTTTAGGGTTTAGGGACTGAATGTAGGCACCACCACATAACACGCTTCAGTGATCATTATAGGGATCCACTCTCCAACTCCCCCTGAAGCACTTTAAGGAAAGATGAGCTAATGCCAGCGTCGGGTTTAGGATGTAGGTTTATTTCACCACCCAAACCAGCAAGGAGCTTAAAAAGAAGCGGCGTGTAAGGTTCCATGTCAGTTTGGGGTATAGTAAGTTTACCTCGTAGGAGTGTACAGCATAAGAGCACCAGCCCAGATGTAGAAAGGGGAAATGTTAAGGAACCAAGGGTTTTGTAATGGGTGGATTATGGGGCGATGTTTTCCTCCCACTGCACTGTGGATAAGGCCCTGTATAGAATCAAGCCTATGTTCTTCCCCTCCCAAGGACAGTGATATGGCACACGGATTACCTTCATTATGATGCAATACCGGTTTACTGCTCCCAGACGTGGGTGGGAGGGGGTGGCACCCACACATATATATATATATATACTTATGTATATCTATATACACCTACTTTCATTATTACGTACATGCATGCATACATACATACACAATGTACGTATGCCCGTTAAAAACGTAAACCCTTAACCGTGAACCCCGTAAGCCCTAAACTCCAATGAAACCTATGAAGCCTATCCTAAAACGCCAAAATATGTAAAAGAATCGTCCTAAACCATAATAGCAGGCATGAGGGCAATTTTTTACACATACTTTTGGGGGTCCAGAAACCCTAAACCCTAAACCCCAGGATGTCCTTTTCCAAGGGGCCCCTGTAAAAGCCACCAAAAACACGCCGAGGCGACTACGGGAAGCCTGGTCAGAGCTGGACGCCGAAGCTGGGCTAAGGGGTTTAGGGTTTAGGGTTTAGGGTGAGGGGTTTAGGGATTAAGGTTTTAGAGTTTGGGCGCTTAGGGGGTTCGGTGGTTTAGGTTTAGGGGTTCAGGCCTTGATTAATGAGGGGTTAGAGGGTTTAAGACTTATAAGGTGTACACCCCGCCAAAAAAGAAAACACATCCCGGTAATTGTCCCATATATATATATATATTTATTTCTGTAGGGGACGATTATAAGGCTTATGAAGGGGGTAACTAGGAGTTTAGACATGTTTAAGGTATAGCTCACATGATGAATTACGCACAAACTAGCAGAACACGTGTCTTATACAATCTATCTATCTGACCTATCAGGGTTTAGGGTTTCTTTGGCAGGAAGCACAAATGTGGCTCTAACCATAAAACCAAAGCCCTAAACCTTAAAGCCGCATGCTGAGGCAACATTTAGCGCGCTGTCGCTTCTCACCCCTGAAAGGATGGTTGCGGCGACAGAGATGGAAAAGAGCATTCGTGTTTAGGGTTTAGGGTTTAGAGCCTTGGGCTTCATCAAAGCTTTCAGTGTTTTGAGCTGCGCTCTGGGTTTGTGGTTTCAGGTGTTCGGGTTTAAGGGTTTAGGGGTTTAAGGGTTTCGGGTTTAACGGTCTGAGGGTTTAGGATTCAAGGTTTAGGCTTCAGGGATACAAAGTTCATGATTTGAGTCACCGTTGTTACAGTTACACTCAAAATCTAATGCTCCGAATCCTAAACTCCGAACCCTGGACCCTCTACACGAAATAGCCGCTATAGTATCGCATACGTACCCCAAAGCCCTGTAGAAATTCTGCAATGCCTAAATACCATAGTGTAAAGTTAAAGTAGATTTTCTTGCATTGTCACACTCCCTTTCAACCTGATTCCCACAAACCCCTTTGAGATTCTTCAGGCCCGCGAAGGTTTAGGGCTTAGGGCCCCCAATCCATGAGCCAGTGAGCAATCTCGTCCCAGATACGGAAGCTCAGGAGCCCTAAATCCCCAAAGGGTTTAGGGTTTAGCCCTGAACCCCTCAACCCTAAACCTTAAACCTCCAATTCCAAGAGTGCATTGCTCCCCTAATTAATCCGTCTAGCCCCCCTTAAGTAGATAGAATATGGGGTATATGGGGAAATATGCCCAAAGCCATATTCTATTTCCTTCACGGGGGCTATAAACTCTCAAGCCCAAAGAAACGTACAATTTTCGAGGGTCCGAGTTTCCTAAGCTTTGCATTCCCAGTCTCCAAAACTTGACCGCAAAGCCAAATCCTCCAACACCCTACAATAGCCTTCGCCCCTCTGCCCCCTAAACCCTAAACTCCTAAATCCCCCAAAACCTAAGCCCTAAAACCTTAAAACTCCAAAGCCCTAAACCCCTAAACTCCCAACCTCTAAACCCTGAAACCCCCAAAACCCCTAAGTCCCTGAAAATCCTAAACCCCTCTGAGGCTGGGAATGTTGGGTCTCGGACTGGCTTCGGGGGCTGATGAGAAGTTCGACGAGGCCCTGGGGTAAAGGGGTCTGGGGGGGGGGGGGAACAACAAATATCTATATAAATATATGTATTACTATATCTATATATAAGATCCCCATATACCCCATGTTCTATCTACGGGGATTATATATATATACATATATAGATATAGATATAATCCCCCTTAAGTAGATAGAATATGGCTTTGGGTATATTGTGATAAGATCCCCATATGCCCCATATTCAATCTACTCAAGGCGGACCATCTATACATATATATGTATATATACATATCTACAATCAGATGTACTGATTGAGATAGATAGGTGCGTGAGGACCAGATACGTTTTAGGAAGGCGAAATCGGCTTCAGCATTGTATATACAAGTATCAGGGTTTAGGGCTTGGGGTTCTGGGCTTTGTATTCACGCAAAAGATGGGGGTATCAGACTTGAAGGACTGGGGCTTAAAATGGGTGACCTCAGCCACCTCTGTAGTGAGTGGCTGCATTGTAGGCAATATTGGCTTGTATGAGCTATAGTCCAAATATCTAGCATCCCCTTAATCGCCCCTACAATCGTCCTTTTATATAGTCCCCTGTTAATTCATTTTGAGGAGTTTAGACTATAGGCTTAACAGCAGCTAAGGCATGGCAACCCAGTATGTAGGCAACTGGTCTTTGGGGTTAGGGGGATAGCGTAATATCAAAGAACATCTTTGTGGACGTATATGGTAGCATATACATCTATGTAGGGGTAACCGGGTTTAGTACCTAACGGCGTTGAAGTCTTTTCAAACATTATGGGTCCCTCCCTGGGCGATCCTATCACGTGAACTACAGTGTATGATGGGGTTCCGAGTCGTTTAGAGAAACTTCCGTTTATATACATATATATATATATGTGGGCACCAATGTCTAGGGAACAGGGGGTAGGGCTTGGGATTCAGGACCTAAATCCGAAAATTCTCAAAGCAAGGCATGCAAGGTCGCTCCTTCAAGGGATGGACATGGCTTTGGGGGTTAGGGATTTAGGGTGTAATTTTGGGATAATGGAAAAGAAAATGGAAACTACTATATAGGGTTTAGGGTTTACGTGGCTTTGGGGCTCGGGATCTGAGTAGGATGCCCAGAAGCATCTTGCAGCGGAGGGTTTAGGGTTTAGGGTATACCCTCAGGTTAAGACGGGAAGGGTCTACGCATAGGGTTAGGGTCTAGGGCTTGGGGTTAAGGGTTGAGATCTAAGCCCGAAACCCTACATCCTCAACCATGGCCGTTTGATTCGGGCTTCAGCTTGTGCCGGTAAACTTGAAGCTTGCCAGTTCTTCGGTAGTCTTTGTAGCCATTCTGGTCATTAGACCTTAAACTCTAACCCTAGACTGAAAGAGCACTGTGGTCTAAGGCTTCGAATTAGCTGGGGGTTTCCCAAAATTAGGGGTACCTTCTGGGGGGGGGTCCCCATAGTAAGGATTTCAGAGAGTCGATATGGGGTCGGTCCCCTATTTATGGAAATTACCAGATGCAGACTGCATGGGTGGGATCTCCTCTAGCATGAACTTAGACTGCAACCTTCAATCCTCCATGCGCCAGCCTTAAACGAAACCTGCAACCAGAATGCATATATGGTCCTCATCCTCCCAATAGAACCTGTTGAAGCGTTTACTTTCTATCCTGCATCAAACCCCAAGCATAGTAGTTCCCATTTTCTTTTCCATTATCTCAATATAAACCCTATATAACCCCAATCCGATACCTTACCACGGCTTAGCGCTTCTTGCCGGGGCCTTGCGGCGAGCATGGCTTTCTCGAGTCAGTCCCTGGTGACGTTCGTCCCGGCGCCGTCACTTTGATCAGTTTCAGATGTGCGTTTTCATGGGGTTTAGGGTTTACACTCCCTCAAACTAACATGGAAACCTATATAGTCCCCTTTAAAAGGACTGTCGTCTTTATAGTGCCCTTTTCGGGTTTCCATGTTGGTTTCCGGGAGTGTAAGATTTTTCAGTGTAGTTTGAGTTTCTTTTATCTTTGTGAACAATTGGGGAACCCCATCAAATGATGTTCCATGCCACCCAATCGGCTGGGTCCTCAGCAGAGGCTCCCATCCAAAACATGACCTCGTGGGGGATTCTCAGGCTTGTGGTCAGCTCCTGAAAAGGAAAGTAAAGATGGAGGCCTCCAAAAATTAGGGGTCCCTTGGGGGGGGGGATATCTCAGAAACATTTGACCTGGCGCACCTGTAAGATCCACCGGGTTAGGAGCCTGCTGCCAACCAGCTTGACAAAGATTCAATGGGGTCTGAGTCACATCAAAGGTGAAATGTTGCAAAATCAACGATACCCTAAATCCTAGAAACGCAAGCAGGGCCCTCCTAAATCCTAAGCCCAAGGGCCTAAACCCCAGACCCCAAGGCCTAAACCGCGATCCAAGGACATTGGCTTGGCTGGCCCACGTGGCCCGCCAGGGTGCGGACTCGCGACGCAGGAATGTGCCACTATTCCCAAATGAGCCATAGTCTAAGTTCCTTAAAGGCTGGTAATTTACGGATTATAGGGGACTAGCAAATATCCCCAGAACCCTAGGCTCCATGTAGGTACTATTTGTACACTTTGGGGCCCAATGTAGGTACTATTTATAGATATAGAGGTCTAGGGCAAGGCATCGTTTGGGCTTCAAGGGCCTAGGCTTAGAAGGGGGCTTAGAAGGGTTTAAGGTTTCGGCTTTCGGGGCTTAGTATTTGGGTTGTAGGGTGTGACATGGGTTTAGGTTAGTTTAGGGTTTAGAGTTTAGGGTTATATTGGGAGAATGGAAAATAAGATGGAAACTACTATAGTATATTTGTGTATATTGGGTTTACGGTTGTAGGTTTGAGGGGTCAGCACCACAGCGCGCACATTGAACTCAGGGGTTTGGAATCTGCTCCGTCAGAAGCCTGTGCCACTCCTGGCCATCAGCCCTTGTTTCTGCCGCACTGGACAGTTGAGAGGTGGGCTTTCCGTAGCTGTTCAAGGGAAAGCTGTTGTTCAGCCCCAAAGAGGTATAGAGATCTCTTTCTCCATGACGCGGGGTCCCTGACCTTGTGAAGCCGGTTCATGCTTTTTTTTTCTGAAGCGGCCCCGTTTGCTATTCTTATACTCGGGACACCGGGACACCTATAATCCCTTTGTACAGTCCCCCTTAAGTAGATAGGATATGGCTTTAGGTACTTAGATCCCCATATAACCATATACCCCATATTCTATCTACTGAAGGGGGACTAGAACCCCTAAACTCTAAACTCTAAACCCTAAACGTCTCCATCATATTTTCCATTATCCCTATCTAACCCCAAAATAACCCAATATTCAGTCTACTTGAGGGGGATTCTGTAACCCCAAGCTACACGCCTTGGGCCACTGTCGGCCTCGTAGTTGGAGCGACTTCCGGTGAAAGTTGTCAGAAATTTGCGGCGCCCGTTTACACCGCCAGTATACGATATTCCCACATATATATATATATGCGTATATACATGTATATATACATAATATATTATGGGGAGCACCCGAAAAGCGACCGGGCATTCCTAAAATTGCTGTCCTCTTTCTGTAGACCCATCTACTAAAGTCCGTACCGGGACCACCAAGGTATGTACAGACATGGTTTTTACGAGTGTTTCTATGGATCTGAGGTCATTATTTCAAATATTTCTGGGGATACTTCTGGGGTTTAGGTATTATTTTGATTTTGCACAAAGGAGAGTTCCAATTCAAGAGCCTTTGAAGATGAGGTATGTTCAAAGAGATGGTGTCATCCAAGCCAGACGATGGAACCTCACGGTGACTGGGCAAGGTACGGTAATCCCCGTAATATTAAACCCCCACCCCCTCTAATATTAAGAAATCCGAATTAGATCTATACCGCAATGGGTGACTGGGAAGGTACGGTAATCCCCTTCATATTAAACCCCACCCCCTCTAATATTACATACTCCCAGTTATATCTATATCCCAAGGGGGAGTATGCAATATTACGCGGGGTGGGAGGGTGTTTAATATTAGGGGCAGAGGATTAAGGGTTACATGTTAAATGCTTAGGTTTGGGTTTAGGCTGTAGGCAAGCTCCAGGTTCCTACCCCGCAACGGGCGTCCAATATTGTAGAAGGATTATGCTATATATGTGATTCTGAGATTCTAGAGGCTTGAGGCCGTATCCAACGCATAGCTTGGAGAAGTTCTTATTCTTCGATGCTTGTGCGCAATGTCCATGACATGTACAGCAGCAGTAAACCCTGAACCCCTAAACCCTAAACCTCTAAACCCTAAAGTTTGATACGTCAGCCAAAATACACAGATATTACGCTAAAATGCGTTGCTCTTCAGGAACCTATATTAAGTTACTATAACATGCGTATGTAGCAAATAACAGGGCTTCCTTATCATGGTGATTGAAAAGAGTTCCTGAACAGCAACCCAGTAAGCCCAAAACCCTTTGTTTTCCATCTCTCATTCTCTCTCTCGCTCTCTCTCTCTCTCTCTCTCTCTTTCTCTATCCTGGTTTCTAAGGTCTCTCTATAAAACTTCTTTGAGTTATGTAAGGCAATCCGAGCCGCGCGACACTCTACGCCTAAAAAAATGTACACATGTATATGTTTACTTGTGCGTATATGTACTTCTCTGTGTATAAATGTATGCATCTATCCTTACGACTCCCTTAGAGGGCTCCGACCCCCCTATTCTCTAAACCCTAAACCGAAAATTCTAAAGACACGAGGCCTCCAACCCCATGGGAAGCCCAAGTAGGATTTAGGCGTGGAGGCATTGCCTGAGATAGGGCTTAGGATGTAGGGTTTAGGGCTCATGATTTAGGGTTAAAGGTTCAGGTATACATATGGCTCCCTAAGCCTAAACCCTGATAAAACCTCTTCTGCTCCCATATGTTTATGTACGTGTATGTTGCATGGGTTTGTCCCTACTTCCCCTTTAGGGGTCTCCTCAAGCCCCTGTATCCCCTCTTCAATAGCCACCCAAGATTCCCCCAACCTAAAACTCACATATCATACACATATCCCTATACCAAGCGTCCTTGAATCCTGAAGCCTTAAAAGCCTACACTCTGGATGTCCATGTCTACATGTACAAACGGATGTAGATGTAGTACACATCTCCCTTTACTTAGCCGCCTTCAAACGCTAAGCCGTAAGCCGAACCACTGATCCCTTTACTTACCTGACCCCTACACCCTTAACCCTAAGTCCTAAACCCACAAACCCCAAAACCCTAAACCTTGAATCCCAAAGCCTAAATCCCAAACCCTAAGCCATAAGCCTTCCCAAAGGGTCCATGTAGGTATATGGTATATACTTACGGCCCAAAGGGCTTCCCACATACCTACTTTAGGCCCCAAGTATGTACTATATAGCTACATGGACCCTTTGGGCTTAAATCCCAGGTCTTAGCCGCGGCCCTGGCCCTGGCGGCAAAGTCTTCCGCCCGCGCCAAGCCCAAAGCAACGGCGGCGCGGATTCCGAAGGCGCACCGGCCAAGGCGGTTTATAGTCCCCCACGATTTAGGATTTAGGGTTTAGGGTTTATGGTTTAGGGGTTTAGGGTTTAGGGGTTTAGGGTTTAGGGTAGGTATCCACCTACCTAGACCCTCCTTCTACCCTCTATTTAGGCCTAAGTACCCATTATCGGAGATCATATACTCCTATTTAAGGGTACAAGGAGGCTCCTGGTAGGTAGATAGGACATGGGGTTTAGGGTTTAGAATTTATGGTTTAGAGTTAAGAGTTTCGGGATATAGTCCCCATTACGTAGATAGAATATGGGGTATATGGGGATCTTATGTTGATGTACCGCCAAAGCCATATTCTATCTACAAGAGGGCGGCTATAGGGTTCTGGGCTTAGGGAGTCAAGGCTTACGGATGATGGTTTAGGGCCTAGGGATTAGGGTTTAGGGATTAGGTGTTAGGTTTCAGGGATTAGGGTTCAGGGCTTAGGGATTAGGGTTTAGGGATCAGGGTTTCAGGGATCAGGGCTCAGGGTATAGCGTTTGAGGGTTTAGGTTTCATGGTTAAGGGAACAGGGTTTAGGGATTAGGGTCTGGGGTTCAGGGATTAGGGATTATAGGGTTTAGGGCTCAGCGTTTAGGGGCAGGGAATCCGGAACAGGCTACAGAGTTCAGGGATTAGGGCCAGTGCAAGTAAACCTTGTCACGTTGATTTCCATGTAGCTTTTTCTATCTGATTTTCCTATCCCTACAAACAGGCAGCACGCAAACCCTGAAACCCTAAATCCCTAAACCTTAAAACCCGGTTGGTTTTCCTACCCCCCACTAACAGGCAGCAAGTAAGCCTTCAAGCCAGGTGCAGGTTCCTGAAATCACGGAGCCGCCGCCGGACGTGTCCCCAGCTCGCCTACGAGTCTGGAGACTTGACGTCTAAGGTCCTAATTATGGTTGGGTTTCTAGGGTATTATGCTGCTATGGTTGGGTTTCTAGGGTTTTATTCTATTATGGTTGGGTTTCTAGGGTTCTATACTATTATGGTTTGGTTTCTTGGGTTTTTACACTTTGCGCTTTGTTTGCGTTGACCCGAAGATTAAGACCCAGATTTACTAGGAGCACATAGTTTTAACCTTCAATGTTAGATGCTGACAGCTAGCCCCAGCGGTCCTAGAGCTTACTGTAAATAGTAGGTAGCTTCCCACACAGGAAAGCGTTTGTGCCGGAAACATCTGCACTTTATATAGGTGGACGACACTTACAGCTAGATTGTGGAGTTTGGCCTTGTTCCCGTTTGGGTGTTGGGCATTGGTCTTTTGGGTTTTATTGTCAAGCCGGACTGAAGGGGCCAAAAATAAGTACCAGTAGATTCCGCGCACATGCATGGTATAGGGTCCGTTATGTAGGCTTTTTGCATTGCGTTGTGAAAAGGACCTTACCATCCCCCTAGCAAAGCGCAAAGTGGCTTATCTGAAGCCCAAACGCAAGGGCAGCGCCCTGAACCAACATCTTGTAGACCATGCCTGACTAATTTCCCAGCATCCCCCTTATATAATAACCCCTGTATAACCCCCCATATAACCCCCTTTAAGGAGTTTAGACAGTAGCTAATATGAGTAGTCTCCAACGTTTGTTGCCGCAGAAGAGATAAGGTATCACGAGGAGAGATTCGCTTGCTGAGTATTTACCAGAACTGAATCTTCAGCTGGAAGCTACAAGCTACAGGGGTCCGACATTTTAGGGTTCAGGGTTCAGGGCACCCGAAAAACCCTAGGCCCTGACATTGAGCAAAAAGCGGCTAAGGAAGGCACGTAAAACGCTCCAAGCGATTGACGACGTCTTCATAGAGCTGCTTGAGGCTTTCAGGGAATAAGGCCTAGGTTGAGGGGCGTGGGGTCCTTGAAGCGTAGTATGTTTGGGGGTTAAGATTTCAGATTTGCCTGGCCCAGCACAAAACTCATAGGGCAAACTCCAGAAAATTGGTAGGACATCCAGGACCCTCATTTAAGGGTACAAGGAAGGCCCAGGTAGGCAGACAAACCTGGCACGCTAGGCTTAAATAAATGCGCCCTTTGGCCTTCTCTATCTTGGCCTCGGGGGACTGCAAATTGTCTCCTTTGGGCCTTCTCTGATTAAGTCGTAAGGATAATAAACCACCCGCTTTGAGAATAGATACCCCCATTACAGCAAAGTATATGTACGGTGGGGTTGTTGCCTTGCAGTCTGAGGGGTGGGTTAATCCCTACCCACCCCAAGCTACACTGGCTTGTATATTACTTGTTTCTTAGGGAGAGTGACCTGAACTCCCGACGTCAGTTTTCTTGCCTGAGATTTTTGACAAGTGTACTTAGTGGGGAGTGGTGCTGCGCTAAGTATACACAAAGTCCTAATCCATATACCCTGAACCTTACGTGCGGAAGCCTGAACCCTATACCCTAAATTCACCCTAGACCGTGTCAGTCCCTCTAAAATGCTGACGGTAGGTGGGCGAAAGGATCCCGATTGTAGACTCCATTATGTTGTGGCTCATTCCCCCCTAAACCGTAACACCTAAACCCTAACCCAAACCTTCCCTAACCGACACCTTCGATTTCCTCACCCTTCGAGCTCCATGACTTTGGGGGCTGGGGCTTTGTGTTGATTTGCGGTGGCCCACCATCTCTATATATCCGTATAAACCTTACAAGCGCCACATAATTCTTTGCAAGCCTCTAGAAGTCTTTGTCGGTACCATCCCAATGTAGGCCCACAGTTGGTACTAGCTGGAGATCCAGCATGAACCGAATTTGTTCCTTGGCAAATCTGATATGATGGTTTACTGAGGTGACGCAGGGTGTCCTAGTATCAACCGTGAGAAGCTCGCTGAAGCCTAGACCCCTAAACCTTAGAACCTGCAACTGAAATCTTAAACTTGGAACCCTGGGCCCTCAACGCTAGACGACCTCCTCTCCAACGCGGCAGGAGGATCGCGGGGCAGCGCTTCGCCGTGAGCTGAAGCAGGCACGGGCTAAAGGTAATGTAGGCGCCTGAGTAACTGCCGATGTTATGGTCCTAGGTCACCAGAGTACAGGGTGCCTCAAACAGACCTCAAAACTATGCTGGCAATCATTCCGGTGTCCACATCATAGTGTTTGGTGTTCGGGTATAACCCAGACCCATGATTAATAACCCGTTCCCGTTCCTTAACAACAACGCAAGAAGCATATGGCATCCAGTGTGTTGAATGGAAAAGGCAAGGCCCTGAGGATCGCATGCACCAGGATTTGGGGTTGAGGGAGTTTCTCCAAATAGGGGGGGAGTCAGTGATATATGGGGACTATCGAGACATTGGGGGTTGTATGAGGGGCTGTAGAGGGTTTTTTTGGTACCTGGAACTTTAGCTGGGCTAAGTAGCTATTAAGGGTTAGGGAGGCATGACTTCCCATAGTCTAAACTCCTTCCAGGGGATGTATCATAGGGCTTCTTACGGGGGATACTAGGACTTTAGGCTATTGCTCATATGTCCCAAGAATTCGGGGATACCAACAAGAGCAGCCCACACAATGCCAGATAAATCCTTTGACTCTGCTTTGAGCGCCACGGGGACTAAGTAAGTAGGTTCATAACCCCCTGTAAGGAGGGTCAGGGGGACGTAGTAATAATGGAAAATACTACGGTGCCGTATATTATTTACGGTCTAGGGTTATATTATGTTGAGGGGGACGTACTAAGTCGGCTTATGACCAGTGCAAGACACGAAATAACCCCCAGATACCCCCATGATAAACCTTTTCACTACGTCCAGTAAAGCCCTTTGTTCCTCTACAAAGCGCTTGAAGGTGCTTTCCCACATGTTCCAAGAATTCCGTGATGCCAGCAAGAACAGCCCACAAATGTCAGATAATTCCCTGAACTCCACAGCTCTTTGTTCCCTCTTGAAGGTGATTCAAGACTTGGGCCCAGTCACGCAGCTTGCACAAGACCTTGTGGATGAGCCAGGCGATGGCATGCTTGGGTCTAGATGTGCAGAGCTTTAGGATGTAAAGGTGTTTAGGATTTAGCTGAGTTTAGGGTTTGGGGTTTGAAGCTTCATGTTGGTCTGACAAGGCGTATTATCCATAGTATATTATGGTGTCTTATAGCATGTTGTTGTATATTGTGGTGCTTTAAACATAGTACTTGGTTCAAGGTTTTCAGGGTCTAGGGTTTGAGGGCTTTGGGTTCAGGATTCCTATGCTCTTTAATCTGCTACTACCCTAAGGTCCCAACTGAGGGCCCTAATTTAGGCTTTTAGCGTTGCACAGAGTATATCGTTCGTGTATGAGGACCCCACAATTGCGGACCCATACTCGATTCCCATAATTTCAAATTCAGAAATGAATTCAGGCCATTTCGCGAAACTCCAAGCACTAAGCACTCAATCCTGAAGATAGAAAATGCACCGTAAACCCTAAACCTTCAACCCTAAGGAACACTAAAACCTAGAACCTGAAAGCAGGCCGTGTAAATGACTCCGACGCCATCCTTGCGCAGATCGATCGCCTGGGCCGCGCATTTCGCCTGGCCGTCCCTAGGTTTCGGGTTGACAGGGTTTTCGGGGTTTGGAGGACTTCTCGGTTTTTGGTAAGTTCTGGGGTTTCTAGGTTTTGGAGGTTTTACGAGGGGTTTTATGGTTTGTAGGGCTTGTGTGAGTTTTGAGGTCCAGGGTTTATAGGTTTTCTGGTTCACAGGGTTCAAGCCGATTTATATTAGGATTCAGAGGGTTTGACAGGTTCTCGAGTCCTGTAAAAACAGAGGTCTATAGCCTAAAGCTCATTCTCTGACCACTCAACTCTCAGACCCTGAGCTTCAAATCCAAACCCCCCCATCCCAAATCTTTTAAGGAGCCCATGCCTATTAAGTTGAAGGAAAAGTTGGTTGTAGGTCGCACCGGAAAATCCCTGGACCAGACCAAGAACAAGTCAGCAAATCAAGGTTGCTTGGACGAGTGAGGCGGACGACTGTTGGAACTGGTCTTGCAACGCCACTGCCATGCAGCCGGCGGGTCAAGGGTTTTTTGGAGGGTTTAGGGCTGGCAGAGGTTAGGGAGGGGTACCTATAAACCCATTGGGGTAATATCAGGGTTCTATTAGGGTCATATTGGGATGACGGAAAATAAGATCGAAACTACTGCTGAGGGTTTAAGGCTTGTGGCAAGGAGGGCTAGGAGGGAAACACGACACACAATTTCAAATCACGTAGTATACTAAAGTCTCGTTACATTTGTTTTCTTTATAGAAACTTCCCAAACTTATGAACCCTAATTACAGTCTAAACCCTGAGTCCCCTAAAACCTTGTTCCCCAAGCCCAAAGTCCCCTAAACCCTAAACTGGGCTTAGGGTTTAGGCACACTTTAACTTCAGGTCCACCCTAAACCCTAAACCCTAAACCCTAACTTTACTTCAGGTCCAGGAGCTGGATGAGGCGCGCGTCAGCTATCTTGATGCCGTGGATGTCCTGCTCGAGCTGGAGACCTTCTGAGAGCCGGGGGGGGGGGAGGGTTTAGGCTTAGGGTTTAGGGGTTTAGGGTTTAGGGGTTTAGATAGGGATGCACAAGCTAATATTGCGATAGTTTATGGGGGGCTTAGGGTGTAAGATATAGGGTTAGGGATTAGGGTTTAGGGGTTTCGGAAACTTGCCGGTTTTCACGTCCCTGTACAGGGAGGTTATATAGGGTTTTTTTTGAGATACTACTTTGTTGCATGGGTTTAGGGGTCAGGGTTCAGGGATTATATAGGGATAGTACAGAGTTTATGGGTTAAAGGTTTAGGCATTGTACCAGGATAGTTATTACCCCAATAATGGAGAATCAAAACGGTGTATGCAGAGGTCTAAGGTTAGGCAGTTTAGGGTTTAGGGCAAGTTGCTGGCCTGGGTTTGTCGAAAGATTTCGGGACGCCGGGATGCTCGAACAGGAGTCCTCTTGCAGGGGCTGCCAATGTGAGCCCTTTGGAATCCCAGATACTCGTCTACAGATCCTATTCTCTCAATCCCTCCCTACGTGCTACCGGCACGCCAACCGTTTCATATGTTCCGGACGCCAAACATGGCAACGACTTCGCGAAAAAGGGGCAGCCTTGAGGTCGAACGGTAATGGCTTGTGAGTTAGAGCTAGGCTGGGTTGCTGTCAAGGAAGTTAGGTTAAGTTACTTTTATACGGAAACACTCTTACTTGCCATGTACTCATATTATGGTAACTTAATTTAAGTTCCAAAACAGCAACGCAGTTTAGAGCTATGGGGTTATGGGGTTCACCGTCGGGCTAGGGATGCTGAGGGTGGATAATAGGCAGACCCCAATACAGGCCCCCAAATGCTCTTCCTTATTCGGACCCCCTAAAAGGAAACCCCCAATTTATGCAAACCGCCAAATGGCCTAAACCCTATAAGCCCTAAACCCACAAATAGCCCCTAATAGTGGGTACTCAGGCCTTAATAGAGGTTTGGAGGAGTGAGGCTTGGGTACTTTCACGAGGAAGATTGGCGGTCCGGTAAGTTGACGAAGAGGGTTTAGGGTTCTTGGAGTTTAGGGATTATGGTTTAGGGTATAGAGTTCTTGGAGTTTAGGGTTTAGCCCTTTTTAGGGTATAGAGTTCTTGGAGTTTAGGGTTTAGCGCTTAGAGTTTAGGATTCTTGGGGTTTAAGGATTAGGGCTTAGGGTTTGGGATGGTATAGGGACACTACCCCAAGAATGGCAATCAAATGAAAGATGAAACGGAAACTGGGATTACGCAGTGATTCGTGGGGATTCAGGACTCCTTGGGTTTGGACAACTATAGGATTTGCTCAAAGGTTCCAGGGCAGATAGGCAGAAGTAGGTAAAATCATAGCCCCAAACCCATAAACATAGCTTAAAGGCTATGGTTTTACATAGTTTTTGGGTCAGGGTAGGCCCCCTAAACCTAGGAAAAATCTCAACTAATCATTCCTTAGGGTTACACTGTAATGAAAAAAGCAGAATCAGGTACGTAGGAGGCTACAGTTCTGTGGACGTATGTAGTCGCCTACGGTTCCTCAAAGGGACTTCGAAAAGCCTAGGAGTACAACTCTGCAACCCATAAGTTGCTGCGTTTCTTAGCCCACATTACCCCAGGAAGAAGAAGAATTCTCTTTATACAAAAAGTATAAGGAATAGGGTCTAGGGTTTAGGGTTTAGGGTTTAGGGTTTAGGGTTGGAACCCCACACGCCAAAAAGTCTAAAGGATCCCTAACATTGATCCAGGTTTAGGGTTTAGGGTACAGTCGCTGTACCCAAGCAAGGAAACTCAAGGCTGAGTTGACGTGAGTCTTTGGCAAACCCCTCCCTAAATTAACCCGTCAAGGTTTAGGGTTTAGGGTTTAGGGCAAGGTGTTCTTCAAGTCACCGTCAATCTCCACATACCTTGGGCTCCTCCTTCCTCCCTATTTCGAGAAACACAACTTTCTTCAGGTTCGCACGACCCCTGGACAAAATGTCTGGTAGATTCCTTAATCGGTCTTCCAGACCCCTATAGCTGGCTCTGATAGCCCAATGGCACTTCCAAAAGTAGGGAGTCCCCCTTAAGGGGATATAGGAGTTATATAGGGGCGCATCAGGTTTAGGGTTTAGGGATTTAGGGTTTAAGGTAGTAATCCTGACAGAACTTTTCAGATTCCTAGCCTTTGGAACTTCCTGTGACAGATGGCCAAGTGCCTGGGCCAGAGGCACGGCATGATAAGGACGGCTTCTGCTTCTAATATGCGCCCTGCAAAACAGCTACGGGCTTATGCACAAGAGCTATGTGGACTGAGAAGCAAAGCCTCACAGCTACGTTCCGTGGTTTCCATAAACAGGACTTAAACAGGAGCTCAAAATAGACCCCTCTGCTCCAGAAACTCTAGCCATCTAGGGGTACGGGGGATTTCCCAAAATTGGGGTCCCCTTCTGGTACCCCTAAATACCTCTAAATGTTAGGTGCCGTAATATAATCTTTGACCAAAATGGGGCCCATATTTTTGAGAATAACCCATATCATAGAATGTACTTAAAGGGCCCAAAGGGGCTTTCATATACTTACTTTCTGGCCGAGTGTCTACCATATGGGCTGTTCTCAAGGTTCTGGAATTATGGGCCCCTTTTTGGTTATAGATTGTATTTCGGCACCTAATATTTAGGGGTACCAACATAGGACCCCACTTCTGGGAACTGCCTATATGGCTACATGGACCTTCACCCCAAACCGCGAAGCTCTGCAGGCAGAGAGTCGAGTGAGGTCCATTCGTGACCGTGCGTCTTGGCAGGTAAAGGGCTACTTGGGGGGGCAGGGGAACTTAATACTTAGGTTCATAATAGGGATAATTGGGGTTGTTATGTGGCTTTTAGGGGTTTAAATCCCCCTGACCCGCAAGTCGGGTTTGGTTTGGGGTTGAAGGTCTGGTGTTGAAGGCTTATGGTATCATACGGTTTATGGTTTGGGGTTTGAGGCTTAGGGTTTAAGGTTATAGGTTATAGGGTCAAAGGTTTAGGGCTCACGGTTGAGGGACTAGTGTTCGCTTGCTGGTTGTTAGCAAGGAATGAACTGGAAACTGGGGGGCGTATTGCAAAAAAGGGTTTGCTTGCAGGCTGTTAGTGCGGATATATGCAATCTCTTTAGAGTGAAAGGCGTAGAAAGGCTGTTAGTAGTCAATGAAGCGATGGAAATGAAAATGAAAGCTGCTATTGAGGGTTTGGTGTTCAGGGAATGCAAACTCAAATGGCGACTATTGCGTTATTGAGCAATGTATGCTATTCATATATGCTAGTTTGGGGATCCTCTCTTTCCCTACCGATCAACAAGAAGTAAGTCTAGGATTTCAATAGGGCTTCTAGGTTTATCCAGGTTCAGGGTTTCGGGTCTTTCAGGTAAGGCGTCCTGAGAGGAAAGGAACAAGCAAATCGAGGCCAGACAGGGCTTCAAAGTGTACATTTTAGGATTTGATGTGGTTTAGGGTTTAGGGTGTAGGTCGTACTTGGACCTGGTCGGAGCCACTTGTGCAATGCCTAGCTGAGAGTCAGAGAGACAATCATGCTGAGATTACCGTTGCCCTGGGCCCTGACTGAGGAAACCCAAAGTTCCAAGACCTGAAGCCTCAGAAGCCTTATAACCCAAAGCCTAAACCCCAACAGCAAGCCAAAGCCCCTGACCCTATAGACCTTATATGTGTGTATGCATACATAAAAGTTCATATAAGTATAACCCTCCGCTTAGTACACCTTTTTAGGACTCTGGCAGGTCCATTCCTAGGGACCCTAACCCGAATATTTTGAGTTTACTTCCGAAAGCCCAAAAACAGGATCCGCCCGAAGAGGACTTCTGTTTTTGAAAACCTTCCACAGCACTTCCTAACTGCCGCTCGAGTATCCCCATAATGTCCCCAGAACGTCCCTATAAGATTTCTAGAATATCTTTTCAATTTCCTCATCACTCCGTCATGCCATCTTTACGATATGCCCTCATATACACTACAACCCTAACCCTAAACCCTTAAGCAGAAAGCATAAACCGTACATCCTTGAGCCTAAACAACCCTAAACTTCAAACCCTTAACTTTAAATCTTAAACCTTAAACCCTAAACTTTAAACCCAAAACCTTAAAACCTAAACCCTAATCCTTAGACCCTAAACCCCAAACCCTAAATCCTTAAGCCTAAATCCCAAACCTAACATAAATCCCTGAACCCTAAATAACCTCTATATAATCCCTATATCACCCCTATATAATCCCTATATAATCCCTATATAATCCCTAAATAATCCCTACATAATCCCTACATAATCCCTATATAATCCCTATATAATCCCTATATAATCCCTATAAGCCTAAACCCCAAACTTAACCTTAAAACCTAAACCCCAAACTTTCAACCCTAAACCCCAAATCCTAAATCCTTAAGCCTAAATACTAAACCCCCAAGGTAGCCTTCCTGGGCAGCGCCCTGAAAACGCCGCCCCCGCAGCCTGGCGCACCGGCAGCCTCGGGTGCCACTGCGGAGTCGAAACCTTAGGGGGTTTAAGGGTTTTAGGGTTTTAGGGGTTTAGGGTTTAGGAAAATTCTTGAATTTGGGCTTCTGGGTTTAGGGCTTAGGATTTCGGATTTAAGAGTTAGGGCTCAAAGTGGTCATGAGATGAGCCACGGGAGACGACCATACCAGTTAGGGTTTAGGGGCTAAGAATTTCGGATTCAGGGTGTAGGGACCGAGGGGACCTTCGGGTTGAAGCTTTAGGGTTTAGGGCCCTACATGAGCTGTAGCCCAAACTCCTTAAAGGTGGTTATATAGGGGAGTTTTACAGGGCTTAGTAAGGGGGATGCTAGGAGTTTAGAGTATAGCTCATATGGGCTTAAGGGATAAGAGTCATTAGTTGGGTCATTTCCCCTTGCAGTAACTGTCCTTAATTTCTTTTAAGGGGCCACTAGAACTTCTATTGCAAAAGAGTTCTAATGGGAAACCCAAACAGGGAATCCTAATGCCATATATTACACCAACCAAACCTCGACCCACAACACCAAGCGGATTTATGGGGCTATAAGCAAACCATCTCGGTTAACCCGCAACCCAAAATTCACCTGGAGTCTGCGCTGACTTGCCAGCCGGAAATGTTTCAGATCAGCGGGGTTTCCAAGAGAGTGTTGGGAGCGCATGGCAGCTGTCAGCAAAATCCGGGAATTTCTTGGGCAGCGAAGGTTTGTGGTTGTGACTCGTCCGACGGAGCTGGACGCCGCAGAGGCAGAGCGCCTTGCTACTTGGCCTTGATAAGGTTTAGGGTTTACCTGATCTTCAACAGTATGTTAAGAATTGGGAGTTTTTTGTTTTTTCTTTTCAGATTTTTTGGCCATTATTTTTCTTAATTACCTTTGGGGTCCAGGTAGGGGCTTGGGAGATAAAAAGGGATTCAGGGGCCAGTACGGATTTGGCATTTGGGGTTCCGTGCTTTTTGATTTTGGGATATACATACGTGTAGAACCTCGTCATGCTGATCCAGGAAACTCAGCAACCAGGAAGGGATTAGGGTGTTTGCTTTGGTTTCTGTATTCTCAATGTTGCTGTCATCAACGGGTTACTTTCCTTCAACGCAACACAAGCTTAAAAGGGCCATTTCAGTTGTTAAGGTCCTTCTTTTTACAGTATCTTGTTTCAAGCTCCCCACCATTCTTGCCAGTTTGAGGGGTCCATGAAACGCACTCATGCCAGTCAAGCCCAGACTGGGCTGGCGGCTTTGAACCAGCCCACGACATTTACCTTACCATTACCACATGTATTACGCTTGTTGCTAATATGTGCTTTAAATATGTTGCATTATTATTATTACTATTATGATGTTGATCCTTTCCTAGGGTCGATTCCGGAGGCTCGTCAATTTTCTTGTCCACTCCCCCCTAGACCCTAAACCCCTCCAATAGCTTCCAGTTTCTTTTCCCGTCCCTGGACCCTGAGCCTTGCAATAGCTTCCATTTTGTTATCCCTCCTTTCATTCCGCACTGACATCCAACATGTAAGGGGGATGCATTACATGACACTTGCGCCAGCCTTCTGCTTACCGGTGGTTGGCAAGTAAATAAGAAGAACGGGAATATTGAACCTTGAGCCGTAAACCTTAGACCACGACGGGGATTCATTCCTCCTTTCCTTACTAACTATCGGTAAGTCTTGCTGTTTGTAATTTTCCTGTCTTGGACTTCTAAGGCCTTGGTACATCCCAAGGTTTCTTGAGGCCGGCACTAATAAGTGAGCCCTATCCTTAAACCTTAAACCTGACACCCCATATTGGGAGACCATATTGGACCTTAGGCTGGGTTGTTGTGAAGGAACTTCAACTAAGTTACGACAATGAGGAAACCCTTATTGTTCCTTGTGTACCCATATTATGGAAACTGAATTCCCAACCCCTATAACCCCTAAGCCCCAAACTCTAAACCCTACATGCCCATAGTCTGGTCACTTAATTCAGTTTCCCTAACAGCAACTCAGTAGGAGACATTGGGAATCCCTTACATGGGGGATTCCCCTAAACCCTAAACCCTAAACCCTAAAAGGATTCATTACATTCTTGCGCCCTCCTACGCAGCTCAGATGCATTTCAGGTGCGCGAGCTGAAGTCGCAGGGCATCTGCTGCAGAAGGCAGGACCTGGATTCAGGGTTTAGGGTATAGGGTTTAGGATTTTGGGTTTTGGGGGTTTGGTGGGTCCTAGGTTCAGTAGACGAAATGTATGCCAAGAAGGGAGCCCTGCTTGTTCATATGCTACTGGAGCTGCTAAAGTTCTATGGACTTGACCCCAAAATTATGTAACATGGTAGGCTTTTGGTCTATTTTTAGGGATTTTGGGCTATTGTTTTGTCTACTGTTGGGGTCCAGGCAAGTCTTAACAGACGGCGCGTGCAGAGGTCATAAAGTGTGTTTTGCTGGCTTTTTGTTAGCTAGGAATGAAGCAGTGGACCCTGGTAGCAGTCCCTATATAACCCATTATAGTAATTCCCATTTCCATTCCTTTTTTCCCAGCTAACCAAAGGCCTTTTTGACACAGGAGTGCATTGCTGGATCCTTGAGGTTGATATAAAGGCAGATAAGGGGCCAAGCCTCAGGGTCCGCTCAAGAAGTTTGGGATCCGTTAAAGAAGGGGGTTATGGGGTATGGTTTAGGGCAGCTGTAGGTCTAGGGTTTAGGGTGAGGGCCTGCGATTAAGTATGGAGAAAGTTGCATTGGGCTTGAATCTTATTAAGGTCAACTTCGTTGAGTTCTAGGCGGTACTGTAGTTGTTGCACAACAATCCCTAAGATCGAGGTCCTAAAACTATAGGCTTAATTCATATCAGCTAAGGTTAAGAGAAGATCCCCAAAGCGTGGAAATCGGTAGGGGACGCCCTAATTCAAAAACCCAGAGAGGACAAACAAGTAATTTTGACGCCGCCTCTCATGACCTCGTTGCTTTATACTCCTCTGCAAGATCAGTAGTTCGGGGGATACCCTCAGCTCGATTAGGTTACCTCTTTGTAGATCTTTGTCACAGACCTGTGTGGCACAGGCTTCCGTGCGGCTGCCACAGATCCAGGGAGAACATGTTGCTTTTTCCCTGCACCCTTTTGTGGCGTTATAAGTACGTCTGGAGAAATGACTCCGAATATGATTTGGGGGAAGTTAAGTGTATCACAGCATCTGAGCTGCCGCATCAATTTACGTAAGAGAGAAGAAGTCTAGCTGCATAGGAGGAACGCGGTTGGTAGAACCCATACATCGTTCTGACAACATGAGCCCGCAGATCGAGTACCAGCCAAACGAGATGGAGGTTGCCGGATTCAACATTGCGCATCAGGCCTAAACATGGCAAAGCCGCCAAGCAACGTCGCCGCTCATCCCAGTTTAAAAAACGCAGGACCCTCATTTAGAAACAGGAACGCCTATATGTATAGGGACCTTCCTGAACAAGTTTTAATTAACCCCTCCCCCGTGCCACCAGTTCCAAAGCTCGAACCCTACGCCCTAATCGTGTCGAGGCTGATCGTAAACCAGCTTATCGAGGAGGGCAGTGGAGAGGCAGCACACAGTGAAACGCATCCAGCCTGTACACAGGGCTGATATGACTCAGTCCACGAGTAGTCTTCATCGGGTATATATAACCCTACTACAAGTAAAAGATTCGTTCCAGGGAGCGCGGCAGCTAGGATTAAATGCCCACGGGGATGCTTGGAAGGAGGAATGTCGGGAAGCGTTAGGGCTTTGGTAGTTGGCGAAGAGGGTTCTGGTTCAGGACTATGTGACCCATCTGGCTTGCTTCCTAGCTTCAGAGAAAACTTGGAGGTTTCCCAAAATTAGGGATACCTTTTCGGGGGTGCCCATCATAAGGATTATAGTATTTTGGGGTCTACATCGGGTATTCTTATTTAGGGAAACTACCATTAGTGTTCCGCGCTTAGGGTTCAGGGTGTAGGCAGTGTAGAGACGCGCGCTAGAAAATTTACGTTGGTTATGCCTGATACAATGCATCGGTCTTCCATGTCGCCCTGTCCCCAAACTCGACTCTGCCCTTAGGTGATCCTTCCACCTGGTAACAGAGACCACAAGGTATAGTCTCCTCCTTTATGTAGATAGAATGTCGGGTTTATCCGGATCTTATTCTGGTATACCCAAAGCCATATTCTATCTACTTGAGGGGGACTATATTGCGGAGTGCCGACAGTTCGACCCACCCGAAGATCACGGCCCAGGTTTCATGCAAGTAGCAATACGACATACCCCTCTTCCTCCGCAGACTCCTCCACAAAATGGTCCCCAGGCCTCCTCCGCAACTAAAAAGTATTATATTCTTAAAGCGTAGATAAATTACTCCGCTAGCCTAGCCTGGCCAATGGAAATGACTCTTTCAGGACCTCCGCTCCTTCGCAAGACCCGTCTAGCAGGTAGTCCCTCAAAAGTAGGTCGGTAGCTCGAAAATTGCGGAGCGGCGATGTATACTGATAACTTTATGCGGGTCCGTAGGTATTCGTCTTCCGAGTATTAGTCGGATAGGGCACCGCCTATCCTAAAGCAATATGCCCTATGACTGAATCCTAAGTACCAAATCCTCAGACCTAATTAAGCTACTAAACCTTAACCTTTAGCATTCTTTAGCCTTTGAGCCTAATTAATACCTGATCTACACCCACAGCGGAAAATGAGTTTTACTCACTGGTGGTTAATAGGGAGCAAGGGAATGAAATTCCTATACCTAGACCCTCCTCCTACCCTCAATTAGG